>JAODKC010000053.1:792542-816635 GCA_026777985.1 Mormyrops attenuatus | reverse complement strand
TAAGATTTTAACAACTCTGAGCTATTAGTTAGGTTCTCCCCAAACGAGCTTGATGGGCCGAATGGCCTCTCGTTTGTGAATTTCTTATGTTCTTATTCAACAGTTTAGGGCCCAGGACAGAAAAGGCCCGGTCAACTCTCTGCTTTAGCCTAAACTTTCTAGCAGTCAACAAAAACAGATCAACAGACCTAGAGGGGTATTTCACAAAGCAGGATTTCTTGCTTAGCCAGATAACTTGTTGGATTTAAGGTAGTCTGGGCTAAATGGACTATATCTTCATCCCCTTAAATGTAGCTCTCACTACCTTAAATCCAACAAGTTATCTGGCTAAGCAAGAAATCTTGCTTCGTGAAATACCTCCAAAAGACCTAGCTGGGGTGTTAGGAGTACTCAGGTCAGTAAGGTAGGTAGGAGGAAGTCTTCTTATAGCTTTAAAGGTAAACAGGAGAACCTTGTAGTTTATCCTAAACTGTAAAGGAAGCCATGGGAGGGATGTGAGTACTGGTGTGATGTGGTCACGCTTCTCAGTGCCTGAAAAGACCCATTCGCCATGGGAGGGATGTGAGTACTGGCGTGTTGTCGTCATGCTTCTCAGTGCCTGAAAAGACCCATTCGCCATGGGAGGGATGTGAGTACTGGCGTGTTGTCGTCATGCTTCTCAGTGCCTGAAAAGACTCATTCACCATGTCTGAGCCCTGCAAACTCACCTTAAGGAACGTACTGGAATCTTTGTAAACTTCTTCATATGGCGCACTCTCATCCGTCTGCTGCTGTTCCACTTCATCCTGTAAAATAAATGAATAAAAAAATAAAAATAAAATAATGATCGTGCATAATTCAACATTTCCAGCTACTTTAATGTACAGTCTTTGGGGGAAAAGCATCCTGACAGCTATACCTTCTGTTCCTCTAAGTCTTCCTCTGTGTCCTCTCCTTCTGCTTGACATTTTCGCTTGCCACTCACAGCAGATGCATCAAATGAAGCCCTTAGATGGAATGATTCATTTTTATAGATTAGTTGATTAGTAGTTGATTTTGCATTTGTTTTGAGGAAAACTCATTATTATAAGTACATATAACTAAATAATACGAGGCGTTTTGCTGCAGCATCCCGTGAAACTTCCTGCTACAGCAAAGTGAAAAACGTCACCGTGGGACCAACTTTATCCCCACGAAAACTAAGCCTCAAGCCTGTATTCGGAAATTCAGGCGGAGTATTATTCTTAATGATTCATAGGGAATAGACAAATAACATAAATGTGAATGTGCAATTACGAATAACAGAGAATACACGCAAAAGATGTAAACTCATTGTTCCCCCTCCTACCCGAACAATAGCTGTAAGACTGAATAAAAATAATAAATAATAATATAAACACAAACCTGCATGTCTCCCTGGTTTCTTCGATCTCTTTTTGTTCATCTTTGCTATTAAGTACAGCGCCGATACTATCCGCATTCTCAGCTCCCAACTGTCGAGTACAAGAAACCCCGTGATTAGACCTTCATACATATGTTTTAAAGGAAAAATAATATCGATTAACCCAGCGCCAGTTCTCAAAACAGTTAAATATACCCATCTCCATATGCTGCAAAACATTAGTCTCTCAGCAAACTGCATTTTCGCCGGCTACAAATATAGCATGCACGTTTAGCTAGCTGGGCAGGCAGTAACAAAACGCACATGTTCCCACGGGATAATTTAAGGCTGTGTACTCACTACGAGTGAACAGTAATGGGAACTGCGTTTACTGTTTCATCGGCAGTAGTGACTAAACGTGCTAATGCTACTGACATCTAACCCAGACAGCTCACACATACTAAATAATACAATTCATAAAATCTAGTACGCACGTTTCAGTGCATTACCTGCTGTGCTAGAAGTTGCCGTCTCAATTTCTGCCTCTCTCTAATCTCCAGAAGGCGGCTATTCATTTTAATTCAAGATAAATTGGGACTGTGTGTATTTTTGTTCCCTCTTTTTTCTTGTAAAACACATATGGCGCCCGAGAATTGCGTCACTTCCGGTTACTCGACACGCTTCATGAAAAATATTAATCGGCGAATTGATGGAACGAACACTTAAATAAAAACTGTATAATAATAGTAGTAATAATAATAATAATAATTATTATTATTAATTAATAATAATATGTTCCCCCAGTCTTTATATATTTAACACCGTATTGCAACTGTAACTCCATGATTACAGAAATAAATCAATACTACCGCTGTCCGTAATATCGTCCAATTTCGGTAGTATTTCTTTTTACAACCAACATAACATTAACCGAAGCACAGATTGATAATCTTCTCATGCAAACCACGGGAGGTTCATTATCATTTACTATGGTGGGTCAGCTGCTACTCACCGAAAAATGATATATATTTAATCAAATAGTAAATGACACTTATTTACCATTTTAATTTTAATAAAAATAATTTTGTTTGCTATTAAATACGGTACGACATCCACACTGCAACGCGGATTCTATAGATTTCATTAGAACCGAAACTCCAATTAAATTGTAAGTAAATAATTCGCATTTATTCGATCCACAGCTGACAGTTTTCCGACTTTCAGATTCGGACTAAAGTGAGAAAGTTTAGTTTTCAAATTGACTGTGGGGGCGCTGTACGGTAATTTTGAGCCCCCCGAAGGTACAGTAAAATGTTATTATGAAATCGCGCAGTCGGAGACGGCTGGGGAAGCGCATATACAAGTTTTCGTTATTTCATAGAATTACTTCTTTGGAGTCTAACTTTATCTCAGATAAGAAAACGCCACACCGTTAACGGAGGAGGTATATATTTTGCTTTGATTCGCTGGCAAAAGAAGGTTATGAAAGAAAGAGTGGAATCACACTGCGATTCTGGGATCCTCGACAATTTTTTTTATTATTCACATTCTTTGTCTTATGTTTTGTTTTTATGCTTTTTTCAGCACTACTTTATTTTTATTTTTACAGATATGTTTTAGTCTCAGAATAAATGTTGGTCCTTTTTATTGTTAACACGGACACGGACTCACTGAAATTCAAGTAGAACTTGTCTGATAAAAGCTGCCTATTAGCCTGCTGCAGTTAGGCTGTCATTTGCACTATATAATAATTTTTTGAAGGCATAGCTATAATTTGGTTGCAATAATTTTAGACGATCTTAAGGAAAACGAATGGGAAAAGCTTTCTAAGTAGTTTGTCCCATTGGGACTTAATTAAGATGCATGAGGCGTATGGTTTCAGGCAGTCCTGAACAGGGATTTATTGACCTGCTTCTGTGTGCCTCATTGGATTTGGGTTCCAGTTGTGTTCGGTAAATGTTACCTGATAAAGTGGCAAGATTATGAGATCAGAAGATTTTAAAACCTAAACGATTTTTGAGGGGTGATGGACACAGGTTGAATAGTACAATGAGCGCAAGTTTCCTTGTCGCGGTTATTGTGCTGATCTTCAATGGCAATCGCTGTTACGGCAGCGATCCTTCCTCATTCATTCTCCCTTTTACGGACTGCATCCAGAGCAAGGGCAAGGCGGGTTACTACCAGGGATCGATAGATGTCACCGAGTCTGGGGGAAAGTGCATGAACTGGAGCGAAGTCGCGGGCATCAAGGACAGGTATCCGGGAAAGGGACTGGGAGACCACAATTTCTGCAGAAATCCCGATGGAAGGATCAGACCGTGGTGTTTCGTCAGGAACAGCAGAGGGAGAATAGACTGGGGCTACTGTGACTGCAAACAAGGTGAACACCAACATGTTACTGTAACATCGTGTACTTTAATTTTCTGTGCCATTCCCTTTAAAATATTGGACAATATGCTACACAATTAAACTTAAAAATATTTAAACGTAACTGATATATGTGGTCATTGAATGAGTTGTCATTTTGTGTAGGAACCTTTTCACTTACTTTAAGAGAGCAACAAGCCTAGACACATTCAAACGGACCTCACTGGTATGCAAGTGTGTTTTGTTGGCTGAGGGCCCTGTCACATTTGGATGAGAAACAACGTGCATTTCCCATTTTAATGGACACAAGGGTATAAAACAATCATGTTTTTGTGCTACCAACTAATGTGACTTATTCTTACGCCCATTATTATAATTTAATCTCACAGTTTATGGATCCATTTAAGCATAAATAATCAAAATATACTGTCTTTTGATGTTTTGTTATATGTGGTATGTATTACTCTACAACAGTTTGAAATCATCTTATTTGTGTACTTTGTACTTTATTTACGTAAACAGATGGAAAGTAATTTAGTAGTATGTCAACCATGGGTACTACCGCCATGTTTATTTTGTGATTTTAGTCTGTGACCTTTTGATAATCCAGCCAAATTGTTTAAGCACCTCGCTGGACCCACAGAAATGATCTCTGGGAAATTGTGGAAATGCCGGGTTGCGTGTTAGCAGTGCAGTGCACCCTGTTGGCTTCTATCTCTTGTCACATGACTGAAAAGTAAATGAGCCTTTTGTGTTGGTTGTGCACACGCATGTATGGTTTATGGGTACTTTCCCATACTGCAATGCATAATTTGGTTTGAACTGGGGCAGGACGGACCCCGAGAGCCTGTTCTAGCGAGACATGCTTTAAATAGTCTGTTTATGTATAGGATGGAATTCCGGCTTCATGTGCGAGCTTCCAGGAGGCCTCGTCACACGCCAACATAGCATATATATTAGAAGTCTCCCTAATTTATGAGCCGCTGATGAATCTAAGCACCATTAGACCTGGCATGCCGGTCATCCTGGACTTTGCTGAATCTCTCCCGGACAGCCTCTCCTACTAGGAGGAACACCAGCTGAGCTCTTAACACCCCTGTTGAATTTATATTACATCAGCATGAAGTATTAGCCCTCGTGGTTAATTAAGGGGCCGATTCGGTTTTGGAAATAGCATCTAGCACCAGGCTATGTTCTACAAGGCAAACGCAAATTAGCAGGCAGATGAAATGAATAATTAGCAGTAAGCAAGGATCTGTGAATATTTCTAGTGCAAATTTTGTTGGTAACCTTAATACTGTGTTCAATATATCATCTGTTACTATTATTATTTCTAATTTTATCGCTAGAAGTTTTAATTATCTCTTCATTAGGCATATATATTGGAGAATGCTATGGGTAGGTTTCTATCAGACATAATCAAAAAATCAGTCCCACAGCTACAATGTAAAACAGGGGTAATTTGGATGTTTGATGAATCTTAATGAACTAAAAGGCTAAATTAGTGCTGTTGGTTATTAAATGATACTCCAGAGACCATCCCATAATGTTATTTGGATGCAAACCCTCAGTGTTCTAACATACATGACATGATAAAGAAGCTTACAATAAAAACTTCACTGAAAATGCATGTAGATATGTATTAATTTCTCAAAAGGTTTAACGATATATAGTACGTCATAATGCATGTCATCAATAGAGGATGTCATAATGACTGGGTTAACAAATAATTGTGGATTCAGACACTGCTAATGTGTCAATTAAAGAAATGTGAGCTTTACATTAATTTATTTTAACTGTGTGTTTATTGCTAGTAATATTTTATATTTTTGTATGAGAACATAATACGGTTATTTGCAGATTACTTAGAATTTTTATTGTGTGGAGCTTCTTTGTTTTATAACCTGGATGTTTTACATATACTTGAAACTTACTATAAAGCAGGGGTGTCAAACTGCAGTCCTGGAGGGCCGGAGCCCTGTGTAGCTTAGTTCTTTCCCTGTTCCACCACAAATGATTCAGCTCGGCAGCTATGTGTTAATTAGCACAAGAAGTTGAATCAGGTGTGTTAAACGAGGGGAAACCCAAAAATGTGCAGGGCTCTGGCCCCCCAGGACTGGAGTCTGACACCTGTGCTATAACGAAACAAATATATTATATTGCCAGAGGTGGGTAGTTCAGGTCCAGAGGGTTAAAGTCCAGACAAAGATTTTGATTCAACCAAGCAGTTGAGTACTCTGTGTCTGTGACTCATTATACTCAACTGGTTGGTTGAAACAAAACCTTGGTCTGGATTTTTACTCTCTGGACCTGAATTACCCAACTCTGTATACTGCTAAATGTATCTGTCCCTTCGTAGAGCAACCAGTATGGTCCCAGACCACACACCCCCCTGTCACCATCGGTTTACCCTCTTTCCATCAGGCAGATCATGTAGGACTATCCAGGCCTGCACCTCAAGAACGAGGAAGAGTTTGTACCTGTTCTTCTGCTGATCCAGCAATAATCAGTCTTGCTTGCTCTACTGTCACATATCAAACTGGCATATCATTTTTGTGTCACTGCCTTTTTCGCTGTCACATTGTCACACTTGTTCTTACTGCCAATTTACCTCAATATTACCTCATGGTCATACCTCTGCATTTTACTCATATAGTTTTTTAATCTTTGTAAATTTTTAAATGCGTATATATTTATGTAATTTTTGTATATAATTCATATTTTAGCTGTTATTTTCTTTAGTTTTCCTTTTTTTCCCTGCTGCATTGGCATAATAAATTTCGTCGCACTGTACGTTGGTGATAAAGGTATTCTGTTCTATTCCGCCTGTTTACACAGCGTTCCTGCCGCCAGCAGGGATGCCGTTGCCCCCGATGACGGCATTAACCCATCTTTCCGCCTCCATTCAGGGTCAGTGCGTCTGCAAGGCGGCCGCAGCAAGCTGGAAGGCACGGTGGAGGTGTACCTAAATGGCGTGTGGGGCGCGATCTGCAGCGATGGCTGGGGGGACGAGGATGCAGCCGTGGTCTGCCGCCAGCTGGGCCACGGGTAGGGGGATTACGCAGCGCCGTGCGCGCAGGCCGCCTCGCTAATCTGGATTAGCGGAGTGGATACAGGCTCCGCTCCGTCGGCTCACCATTATACTGGCGCGGTGGGACAGTTGTGTTTCACTGCTAAATCACACAGACCATCTAAGCCTCTTAGCAGTTTTATGACAAGCTATGTTAGAACACATTGTTTCTGCATTACCTGTCTTCTCAGCCAGAACCAAATATTCAGGGTCACTTAGCGCTAGGTAATGGACCATTTGGACAGACAGAGAGATACAGTACCAAAGATTTTTGCACATACTCAGATTTTCTACATTTGCACGTTACTTACTTAGGATTTACAAAAAATACCCTCAATATTCTTTGCTAAGAAATAAATTTACAGTATATTCACCATATGAGTACCTATTAGCAAGAAAATGTCATATCTTTGATTTAGCAAAGTAACATCCGCTAACAGTTGTAATAGAGAAAATTTGAGGCATTCTTTCTACAAGGGAAATTAAACACTGCTTGGTTTCATGGGATGAAACAGTTAACTAGTGCATTTAAAGTTAAAGGACAGCCTAGAATTTGACTCTGCCATCACCACACAACCAGTTAATGGGATGTCAGACATGCACTGTTAGAGACTCTTTCCATGTTATAAAGGAAACTTGTTTTATTTGACTTATATTTTCACCTTATATTACTTTCCAGTGCTTAAAAAGAATAAAAAATCTGCAGTTTCTAAAATAATTGGACAAGTGGTAAAAACCTGTGGTGTGCAAAAACTTTTGACTGGTAGTGTATAGGTGGTTTACCATGTTTATTAAAGGTACATAGCTTTAAGAAGAGCTTAAACCTGCATGATCTTGCATGTTAAATAAAGTTCCTTAGCTTCTATGTTTGTTCATATTATATTACAAAAGGGTAGTAAAGGAAATGACCAATAGGAAATTCGAAAAATCTTTTATCCTATTAATTTATCCTGTAAAGCTGTTATTGGTGGGAGGTGGGGGCCAAAGTACAGAAAATGTAGGAAGAATATGCAAACCCTCCCCTACAGAGAATTGGATTCAAACCCCCAGCCATGGTAGGGACACCAAGCCCCCTCATACTGCCCCCTAGTTGAGACTGTCCGTAAAATTCACGGGTGACGGACAAACCAGTCGAGTTTGATTAAGTGCATTTAAAACCCCTTTCATCCAGTGTTTTCTGTTTAATATCAGTTTTGTGTATATTACGTCTGTGTTTTAAATCTGATATTAAGGGCTGCAGAGCGGGCCATCGGCTAAAAGCAAAGAAAGAATAATAAATCTCGCACATGTTAGCCATTAGTCTGTTACCCATCAGTGGAAGTTCTCCTGGTCTCCGCCCGCATTCCAATACGGCTCATGCCCAAAGATATTTGCCCGTCAAGCACCTGTGGTCTGCTTGATGCAACACAGATGAGGTCAGCTGAGTGGAGGCGATAATATTTTATGTCCCTAGGTGTTGATATGGGGGCAGTAGTGGGATAAGATACCTCGGTCCTGTCTGTTGAAAGGCGGTGAGATTTTCTGCAGGGCCTCTCTCCTTAACGTACCACTGACATAATGACATTTAGCTGCTGTTCACATTCAGCTTCAGAGTACTTCATGGGGCATTTGTGCTGAGAGTCACTCCTGTCATTTAGAAGCTAACCTGTCTTGACACAAAGCCCTCTTTGGGTTAATGAAAAATCCTGATTAGCAAAGCAGACAAATAAGATTTTTTGATGAGTGTAGATTATGAGTTTGATTGAAAGATACTGTATGTTTATTTTCTTTTACTTTTACTGCGTGGACAAATCTATGTCCAGTATAAATTTCCAGGTTTCCATAATAACACAGAACTCAAAGCTTCACATCTTTACTGTTTGTTTTCCTACATCAGGTTCAAGGGTCGCGCACGACAAGGTCCCCTTTCCCGGCTGAACCTCGCCTTGGTTCACTGGCATTCAGTACACTGCAGGGGACATGAGGACGACCTGCTGCAGTGTCCTGCCACCAGCTGGAATGGGGGGGAATGCACCAAGAAGCAAGCTGCCGCTGTGACCTGCTCCACCCCGGATGGTCAGTCCTGAGCCCTTGCCTTCGCCACTACAGTCACTCTTACCTGCTTAGATGACAGTTAAATCAAAACTGACTTTACAGCTATGTTTTACTGGATTGATTCATGTGACATATCTTCCTCAGGACCCTCATGTCACTTCCTGTCACATGACTCTCTCTATCTCTTTATTCAGAACTTTACAGGATATTTTTCTTTTATGTTATACCTGTGCCGTTCAGGGGATTATGAAGTAAGGCAGATTACCACATTGTGCTGTGGTGTGTCAACAATGAAAATGAACCACTTTCACTTTACTTTAAAGCCTGCTGCTTATCCCAAGATGCATTGGGCGCCTACATATATGTACTGTTCCTTTTGCCTTGAAACCACATTATACCACTTGTGCATTTTCAATAAATAGTTCTTTTCTAATAAACTCCTAGCAGGTGAGTCTCTAGTTGTTTGTTCTGCCACAGAGGTGCCCATATATCTCCAGGCTTTGATTTGATTAGCAGCGCCCCAGGACTTGTGCTCCATCGTTAGTGTACAGCGGCTCACAGTGATTGGCCGCCCGTTCTCTCTTCTCCTAGCAGCCGCGTTTGTGCCCGTGCGCCTGTCCGGCGGCGGTTCCGGGTACGAGGGGAGGGTGGAGGTATACCACGCTGGCCAGTGGGGCACCGTGTGCGACGACCAGTGGGATGACGCCGACGCTGAGGTGGTGTGCAGGCAGCTAGGCTTTGGGTGAGCCCCCCCCCGGCACTCACTTCGTCCTTTGCAATTTTAACTGCATAAGTGGGAGAGCGGCAGCCCGACGAGGCGAGAGAAAAACAGGGAATGATGGAAAGTGACAAGGCTGACACATAGATTTTCACAAACGTCCGGCATATGCGCAGGAATGCGAGCTATGCTTATCGGAAAAAAAAATTCCCTAAAGGAAAACGTGGACATTAAAGGTCAAACTGTGAATCGTCGCCATTGTTCCTTCTGAAATGCTGCACTGCCTTATTCAGCACAATAGAGAGGATAGGCCTGAATTATTGTACAGAATTACTGCATATTTACAGGATACCGATTCAGAGCCCACTGCCCCCGGACTGAAATCTGCTCCGTGGTTCATTCACTTGATCTACATTTTATGGTGTGTTTGTATTTTGAAATGTAACCTATGTGCTATCAAATGTTTGCAGTCACTATAAGATCAGCTATATAATATACCTCAAAACAGCAGTTCATTCTTTACGTAAGTCCTGTAGAAGATTATGAATACCCAGAACTGTCTGCAGTTAAAGGGGTGTATGGTTTAGTACCACGCACCGGCAAAGTGATTATTAAAACATTCACAGATCCGCTTTAAAAAGTCTCCATTGTAGCAATTGTAGTGTTTGAATTTGTTCAAATAAGCCGTACTTGCCTTTGAGTGTTCAACATCGTTATCGTGAAATGGAACCAGCCACTTCTTCCCTGCAGTGGGACTGCGCAGGCCTGGGGCCAGGCCTACTATGGGGAAGGTTCCGGAAAGGTGCTGCTGGATGAGGTGCAGTGCTCTGGCAACGAGCTGTCCATCGAACAATGCCCCAAGCATCCGTGGGGGGAGCATAACTGTGAGCACCGGGAAGATGCAGGGGTGTCCTGTGTGCCAACAGCAGGTAGAGATGAAGGAACGTCCTTCCAGAATGTTATGTTGTTAAACTGTTGCTCATCCAGCCATAACCCAAAATAAATCACTGCTCTTTACTGGACCATAAAATGCTCCTCCTTTGAGCAGGAAACATAGTTCATTTTTCTGCTGCTGTTTGTTGTGTATGTATGATCACTCGCCATCTTACCTTTCCTGTACGACGATCGAGCTCTTTAACTGTCTCGCATTGACACTTTTCTTAATATTTCACAACAGGAGAGCCCCATGATATTTTTTTTTCCAGCAGGAAAAATGTGCGTTAAGTTCCAAGGAGAACATTGGAGCTTCTGCAGAGTTGAGAAACAGATATGCTCTGGGACTGAGAAAGTAGTGACGTTTCAGAATGTGGCCAAATGTGACGTTAGCGCGGTAACTCGGGGCTCGCGAGTCCGTGACGAGCCCCCTGCCGTCCTGGGGTGCCGTACAAAGCAAACACACTCTTTCCACATTCCATACAGCTGAGGTTGTCTCCTGTGTATTACAAAATATCAGCAGCCTGCCCTGTAAAAGCCGAATCTACCTTGGAAACACGTAAATTATCCATCCAGGTCTGTTTTTTTTCCCCCAGACGGCTCCTTGAGGCTGATGAATGGGTCGGCGCCCCACCGAGGGCGTCTAGAGGTGCACTACAGGGGCCAGTGGGGCACGGTGTGCGATGACGGCTGGACGGACTCAAACACGCAGGTGGCCTGCAGGCAGCTAGGCTTCAGGTGAGGTGTCCACCCCTGCTGTCATCCCCTGACAAGGAAGCTAGCTGTGGATGTCACTTACACCATTGTTTACAAACAGCACCTAAGTTAGCTGCATGTACATTAGCCTCTCAGTTAGCTGCAAGCACATTGGCCTCTCAGTTAGTTGTGCACTCCTAGCTTCTCAATTAGCAGCGTGCCCCATAGGTCTCTTAGTTAGCCGCATTCCTTTAACGTCTCAGTTAGCCATGTACCCTTAGCCTCTCATTTAACCGCACACCCTTAGCCTCTCAGGTAGCTGTGCACCCTTAGCCTCTCAGTTAGCCATGTACCCATAGCCTCTCAGTTAGCCATGCACCCTTATCCTCTCAGTTAGCCGTGCACCCCTTAGTGTCTCAGTTAGCCATACACCCCTTAGCATCTCAGTTAGCCATACAACCCTTAGCGTCTCAGTTAGCCATACACCCCTTAGCATCTCAGTTAGCCATACAACCCTTAGCGTCTCAGTTAGCCATATACCCCTTAGCGTCTCAGTTAGCCATACAACCCTTAGCGTCTCAGTTAGCCATACACCCCTTAGCGTCTCAGTTAGCCATACACCCCTTAGCATCTTAGTTAACTGCAAGCACCTTAGCCTCTCAGATACCAGTGGCCCCATTTGCAAACATTCAAAGGGGTTGCTTGGCCCAAAAAGCACCATTAGAAGAAAGTAGTAACTTGGTAGAGAAATAATATTTCAAAAGTAGTTCTGTAACAAAAGGTTATAATAGTTCATTTAAATTTTATGAATTTAAACATGTGACATGTTTTCTACACGGTGTTTCCAAACACCAGCGGGTACCTCATTTGGCCAGCTGCCCAGAGCGGAGGCATTTCGAGCTGGCGATGTGGTGAGCATGTGAGGCCGTAAGGCATGGTGGTGTATTCGTAAAGACCCACGTCTGAAATGGGAAGGGGGCGTGTGTCCACAGGCACGGCGAGGGAGGAGGGGGGCAGCAGTTCGGGGAGGGCGTGGGTCCCATCCTGCTCGATGACATCAGCTGCACGGGGAAGGAGCCGGCACTCGTGCACTGTGGTCGCCGCGAGTGGGGGAAGCATGACTGCACCCACAAGGAGGACATCTCCATCTCCTGCAGTCCCCAGCGCCTGGCCTATGGCATCCCGCCCAGTAAGCCCGCCCTTATCTGGCTGTACAGGATGCAAGGCAGGGGACACCCTGGACAGGGCTCAGTTATATTCACAGAACAAATATTAATTTAGCAGGCACTTTATCCAAAGCAACATAGATTCAAGGGACTAGAATCAGTGGAGCAAGTGAAGAGCAAATCCAAAATCCAATATGCAGGATACATTTTCAAGAAAAAGTTCTTCACAGATCACATGAGAAGTGAATGAGTTTTGGTGAGTTTTTGTTAACATATGATGAGAAAGCCGGATTTTAGCTCATCTCAAAAACAACAAAACTTTGCTCTTCAGTTGGGGTTAAGGTCCTTGCTGAAGGGCCCATTGGTGATCATGCCATTTGAACCAGGGACTTTCCACATACCTTCCCAAACATACATCCCTGAAACCAGGCCTGTAGACAGAATTAAATTTCATGGGGTGTCTGGCAGCCTTACTGATAGGTCCCCCTCAGTAGATTTTGCTGGCGGGGAGGGGGGGGGGGCATCAAACAAATTTCAGGGGTGCTTAAAAACCCCAAACTGTACTTCTTGGCTCCTTGCCAGAAACCTGGAAAGATACTGCTTACTTCTGCCCTTATCCCCAGCCAGTCCACACGCGCAGTCAGACATACGCATCTACATCACACGTAGCTTAGAGACGCTTGTCTGCCTGACCTCATGCTTTGGGGCTGCGGCGAGAAACCGGAGTAGCTGCAGGAAACTGACACAACAGTCAAACTCACGGAAGTGCGACTGAACCCCCAAGCCAGGCTGCATAGGGAGGTAGAGTTAGCTTAAGTTAGATCACGTCTTGCTGACTAAGTTCACTTCAAATAATGTTTTTTCCAGCTTCCTGCTCCTTTCTCTTCCTCCTTTCCACCTCCTCACATGTTCACCTCCTACCCTTGAGCCATATGGCTTCTGGAAGTAATTCCGTGGTGGTATGATAATTACGGTGGCTGCGAAGGACAAAGTCGATGCTAATTATAGGCCCAAAACTGCGGTTCCTTTTGAGAAAACTGCAGAAGTGTTGTCTTTTTTTGTCTTTGTCATTGGGCTTCCGGAAATCCGCTCCCGCTGGTCGGGTTACAGCGCGATCGAGTCGACTGGGGCTCTGACTTCGATCAAAACGCTTTAGGGCATCATCGCTGCCTCCCATCCAGGAAAGCGGTTTGTCGGGAAAGTGGATGCTTTGACGAGGAGGCTAATGGGGAAGGCCTTGTATTTTGAAAGGCGTTTTGAGGAGGAGGAAATCGTGCTTCCATACTCGGAGTGAGTAAGCTTACCTTAGGGAGAACAGGCATCCAGAGGGAACTAGTAACTGAAGCGATGGAATATGAGCTGTCAGCTGCCTGCCTGCATGCAGTAATCCCACCAGGCCTGGCACAGGAAGCCGTCTCCTTCCCACCAAAATCTTAAAATGCAAAGGCAATAATCATAATTATCATCAAAGGTCACGTCTAGGTTCCTCTGTGTGTCCTCACACACTATTTCACAAAAACCTGAAAGAAATTCCAACGGTTCATGAGGTTCACAGCACGTAGAGCTCACTGATTAAAAATAGCAGTCCATCTGTAGCATTTTCCTTTTTTCCAGTAGCAGTGCCACAGAATGACGGCTTCTCGCTTATTGTAGGACCATAATTAGTCCTTAAGAATGCAGCCAGGAATTAACACCGCTTCAGTGGCTTTTACCTACGTGATGCGGAGGTAATTATTTCATCTGTTTTGACTTTGCTGTCAGTATATATTTTCCTTGAAGTGCTAAATACACCTTTCAGATCGTACGATTTGTTTGTGTGAAATTATATTCAGGTACCGGCAAAGTAATTATTAAAACCACTTAAAGGGCCTGTGATGTAGCAGCCATATAGTTTTACTTTGTTCCTTTAAGCTGTGCTTGCCTTTGAAATCTCAAAGCCACTTTGACCTTCTGTGTGACACAGAACAGTTTGAGAGCTTTGCTGGATTCAAAGTTCAGGGCAAGCACAAAATGGTGGTCTTCATTTCATCTTTCAACATGACAAGAATATAAAATCAATACAAGGGACGAGTCATGCCTTTCATATTTTTTTGACAAGCATGCAGAGCAGTGGTGTTGCTTGGAAATGGACTTTATTGCAGATGAATAAACCCCAGAGTTATAAATATGAAATAAAGAATTAAATTAATAATAAAGGGTTGCAGGTTTGATTCTTGGCTGTGTGTGTGTGTGTGTGTGTGTGTATACATATGTGCGTGTGTGTGTGTGTGTGTGTGTCTGTATGTATACATGTGTCTGTGTATCCGTGCGTGTGTGTGAGTATGTGCGTGTATACATGCGTGTGTGTGTATACGTATGTGGGTGTGTGTGTGTGTGTGTGTGGAGTTTTGATACTAATCCCATTTTTGGCCAGCCTTCCTCCATTTGGTGCCTCTAAATTGCTAATAATACATACGTGTCCTGCAATGGACCAACTTCCAATCCAGAGTGTCTCCAACTGTGTGGTGTGTGCTGTGTGAGATTGCAGCTGTATACTGAGTAAGTGGTTATGGAAAATGCCTTCATTCATGGGTAAACAATTAGGGACTAAGTGGAGCAACAGAACCACATGTTGTTTCGCAGTAGGTGTTCTGATACTCTTCACATTCTGCCAAAGTTTATTTCAGGTTGTTTTGAGTCTTTGGTCCAGTTTATTTCGAGGACCGGACCTAGAGTTACACAGTTATACTCGCAGCCGTTCGCCTGCATTGCTGACATGCGATGAGCGGAAAATTTAGCGAGAAAGCTATGTAGCTTGTGAATCCTCTTCAACAGGCAGCCAATTAAACCATCTCCCTGGGTATCAGTGAAAATCACACCATAGGTTGTAATCAAAAGTGGCATGCAGGAAGACTCGACATAGTTTGGCACAGCATAAAGCCAAGTGTGGAGAATGTCCCGAACATGTAGGAAGTAAACAATCTTAAGCTCGTTTAAAAAAACACTGCCTAGAAAATTCAAACAAAATTCATTAGACACCAGAACACCCATTAAGATCCCATCTGGGATGACGGCTGCAATTCTCGTCCCAAAGGATGGAAGTCGTTGTGTCTGTGTAGTACTGTCAGGAAAACAAATGATCATGTCACTGAAATTACTTTGTGACAATACTTCTGTTGAATTTATCATGGGATGATTGCGTTACCCATTTACCCATTTTTATCTGAATAATTAATTTGTTGTGCATCAATCGCTTTAACATCCTGCAATTTGTTGGTTTGTTTATAGCACATCATTAATTTAATGTGTTGCATAAGCTAATGAATTTATATGTCATTCCAGAAAACACGCCCAGAAAAGATGTTTCTCATTTATAACTGGAAAGAAGCAACAGTGCACTTATTTTATTAATATCATTATTTTATTTGTGTGCAAATATTTTCTTGATATATTAATTTTTCTCCCTGCTGTACTTTTACATAATGCACATGTTATGAGATGCTATAAATAAAATCTTCTCCTGTACATCCATGTCCGACTTCAGAAAGACCCTCTGTCCAAATCATTCCAGGGTTATTTTTGCCAGGATGGAAACTTATGCATTTCATGTCTCTGGTGAACAATCGCACGCACAGGTTGCCCAGTAAACTCTGAGGCTTTCTGTTACCATAGCAACGCCGTGCAATCTCCATGACACCGAAAACAAAGTAGGAAGAATTTCTGCCTCTCTCACTACATGCACGGTCATATGAAGTTGTCACTGTGTCTTACTGCCTGTTTTCATGTCCTTGTTGAGTGGCTTGTTTATTTCTAATGTTTTAGTTGTTATTTTATAACAAAAAAGCAGTAAAATGCAGTGGAAGCTAATGCTCTCAACTTGTGTATATCTTGGCCTCGGGAACTTCGCTTGCAGGTTTCTGTAGAGCTGGAAAAATTCAAACTCTTTAAGAAGAATAATGTAATTAATTTGATAGCCTAATGAGATGAAAAGCTGCAGCAGTTCGGTTAATTACTATGGTTTCCCTTCTTAATTAAAAACCTTGAAGATTCTACTGGTTTGACCCATTGCTCTGCATCGGGAAGGAGCTACATGAAGGAGATGAGTTCAGATCCCTTGCTATAAATCGAGGCTAAAACCAAACCTGACCACTTAAACCAAAACACAAGGAACGATTTCACCATGCCCACTCCAGCCATGTTGGGGTGTCAGTAGCCAACTTCAAGCCTCTCTTGTGGTTGTTTGGTTTTGGTCGGTTACCTCAAGCACTGTACCGCAATGCCACTGCTACAGGAAGAAGCTAAAGCGCAGTGAGGGCTTTACGGTAACTGCAGAGCTCGGTGGAAGTGTCACTTTTGTGCCATTTTTGGGAAACTAGGAAGCCTTTGTGTAATTACGCTTAGGATCTGCTGACAGTTCAAGATAAAGCTCTGGTTTCCCGAAGGCTTCGTAACGTTACATGATTTGTGAGTTCTATCTTTTAACATAGATCTTACAAACAACGTAGCATTACCGCTTACCATTGGGTCAGTGCGAATAAAGTCAACATTCCAGCGAGTGTTATTTATTAATAGCCCTGCCTAAGTCAATGTTTTTACTGAAGTGTTTTTTGATCTCAGTCATTCGAGATTCAAGACAACTTATTCACCAACAGCTTGTAAAATTATTTAATTTCTTGATGTGAAAACACACAGAAAAAGTCACTTCTTTCCTGGAAAGCCTTAAACTGTGGTTTAGTGTGGAATTTGGGTGTTTCAATTTAGGGTGCTTGTCGCCTCGGTGATAGCGATGGCTAATACATTAACAGGTTATGTCATGTGTCATGTGCAAATACTGAACCCTCCCCCTCCATACTGGTCCACTGCTGTTTTCGTTAAATGTCATCGTAGATCCCCACAGAGTGAGTCGCGTTTACATCGATGGTGAGATACGTTTAAAATGTGCCATGCTATAAAGTAACACTTCGCTCTAACATTCAACGTGATCACCGGCATCAGTCATCAACAAATGATTCGGCTCCAATTAAACCTAATTTGTCTCTTTCAGAGTCAAAACTGTTATGACACTTGTGCTAAGTGCTATTTAAAGAGCTGTACTGATTTCATCGGCTAAGGCATCTCACATGCAGTGAGAATCATAGATAACTGGCTTGTCTGAATTTCTAGTCTTGCTCACTGCTAATACAGTAGGTGGGTCTATAAAACGCGACAGGTGTGTCATCTATACCATTCAGAGAATTCTCAGTGGGGTCAGAACTGCCCCACTCATCAATCTCCATGCCACCACTGCTGTTGCAGGTTTGCCCCTCCGGCTGGTGGGTGGAGAGAATCCAAAGGAGGGCCGGGTGGAGGTGCTGATCAACGGACAGTGGGGCACCATCTGCGACGATGGATGGACTGACCGAGATGCAGACGTGGTGTGCCGGCAGCTCGGTTACACGTAAGTGGGACCCCATTCATTGTTTCTAGAGCCCCAGTCAAAGAATCACTTTGAGCCAGAGGTGGAAAGTTCAACCAACCAGTTGAGTACTCTGTGAATGTGACTCTTTATGCTCAACTGGTTGGTTGAAACTAAATCTTGGTCTGGATTTGTACTTTCTGAACCTGAACTTTCAACCTCTACTTTGTCCCCCATGACGTAAAGTCAGAAGATCATAATTAGCTAGCTGCTTCAGCATCTCCTAAATAAGAAATGTGCTTAAGTAAAATTTAGTGTAGTGACTATCTGTGGCCAACAGGGGCCCCACAAACCTCAGGGGCCCCATGCTGATGGGTGGTTTGAGTGGTGGAGAACACCACCGCAATTTGTAACTGACTGCCCGTCATACGACAGGGGTCGGTGGTTCACCCACTAAAATGAAGCATGTGCAAAGATGTGTGAAGATCCCATGAGAATGTGTCTAGGTTTCGGCAGCAGAGGGTGGGGTCTGGGTTATAACAGTGTGGAAACTTCTGACCTGAGTTAGGGACTGAATGGTGAGGCTGTGTGATGACAGAGAGTCAGGTTTCTGTTGAACGGTGAGGCCGTGCGATGACGGTGAGTCGGGTATCTCCTGAACGGTGAGGCAGTGTGACGACGGTGAGTCGGGTTTCTCCTGAACGGTGAGGCTGTGTGACGACGGTGAGTCGGGTTTCTCCTGAACGGTGAGGCTGTGCGACGACGGTGAGTCGGGTTTCTCCTGAACGGTGAGGCTGTGCGACGACAGTGAGTCGGGTTTCTCCTGAACGGTGAAGCACTTTCCTGGGCATACTTAGTTATTCCCACTTTCCAGTCAGTCTTTGTTTATGCCTATTATATTGCAGAGTATTTCCCATCACGCACAAATATAAATAAAAGGGATTATTTTGGCATTATTCAGTTTAACTATTGAAATTTAAAGAGTTCATGAAATATTCATTAAATTCAAATGGCATCCAATACAACATAAAATACATACAATTATATACACACATGTGCACACACACACATACAATTAAAATATTTTTCTCTTATATACTGGAAAGGAATTTTCCATATATAAGGGACGTGGCCTCCATTGCTAATGCATTCTTAACATGGAAGTAACTTGACATCACTTTTAGCTCCCTGAAAGCAGTGACTAAATTGGTGCCTTTTTTCTGATGTGCTTCGGACTGGAAATGCCCGAAATGATAGACTCTTGTCATGCAAAAAAAGCCTTCATAGCTGTGATGGATGGGCAGCCGTTAGAAGCACTTCAAGCATGAGCATCTCGTGGGGGCCAAGCACAACACATCGACAAGTCAGTACTAGCACGCTAAGGCAAATCATCGTTTCACATTAGGTGAATTGGGTTTATTTAAACTCATCCAAAATAAGCCATTAAGATGCTGTGAGCCTGTGTTCGCTTACAATAGCCAGTGAGTCAAGTACTCTCCCACCTCCTTTCGTGCTCCCCTGGAGATAGATTAAAGTCTCAAACACCTGGAAAGTATAACGTAACTCTCAAAATGCGGCCATGGCGCACAGAAGCAATAGGAATTACCACTCGTTAGGTTCAGCTGTAGATCAGGGAAATTTCTGTGTACCAGATGACGGCTCTGTGCTGTAAGTGTTAATTGTGTATCCTATGAAAACTCCTGAGAGCGATTTTAGGATATTTTAATGTGGAAGGCATAAGAGGAGCCATGATTCATGCAGAGGGGCCAAACTTATCATTAGCCAATGATGTTTTGAAAAGGTGACTGACAGGGGAGGAGAACTCCAAGGGCCAATCAGCTTTCAGCTTGGGCTAGTGCCCCTGAGGCCACACCCCTGTACACAGCCCCGGTATGATGCCTATCGTGGGTATTGTAGTGACATCTTCTATTATAACTTCTATGATAAAATGAAGCAGTGGCCTAATACTAGAAACATCCAGATTTTTTTAGACTGTGTAGGTCACTGGGTATTTCATGACTGAGTCTCTTAATATCTGACATTTTTCCAAACCCCAAGTGGAAAGTCACGCCTGAAAGACTATTTCAGACAGATATAGGTGCATTGTATCTGTCTTTGTATGGGGTGTCTTTTGAGGTAACTGTGTTACAATCTTCACAAAGTATCTGTCCGCTTTGGATTCACAGTGCCGTGACAGGATATTAACACTAAAAACCTTGAAAAGCACCCAGACAAAGGCTAATGAGGCATGAATGTAAGAAGAGGTTAGAGGTTATTAGCGACTGGTACCTCTCATATATTCTCGGTTCCTTATCACACAATGCAAAACTCTCACCTGGAAGCTAGACTCTTGTTTTGCATAGCTATTTTCATTACAGGAATCTATCACCGCAATTAGTTTTAACTCGGGGTAATTACTCACTAGGAAGAGTGTCTACATCTGTTCCCTCGTGAATCACAATGATCCAGGCTTTAATGGCGTAATGATGGCATTCTTCTCCCACAATCCCAAGTGGCCTAGCCAAAGCGAGGACGATGGCCTACTTCGGCGAGGGTCGAGGGCCCATCCACGTGGACAACGTGAAGTGCACAGGGGCCGAGCGATCGCTGGGGGACTGCATCAAGGAGCCGGTGGGCTCGCACAACTGCCGCCACAGCGAGGACGCGGGAGTCATCTGCAACTATGGCCAGAGCGGCAGCGCGGCCACCAGCCAAGGTGTCGTTACTGCATGGGCCCTTTGTTTTTATTTGACAATTTTCAAACAATGTTTTCAAAACTGAACACTTTTAATATCAATAAGGCTTCCCTTATAAAGGTTTTATGAATGGTTTATAATCAGGTTATTAACTGGGTTGCAGCACTTCAGTATTCAGTAATCAGTATTCAGATTACTTTATTTCTCCCAGAAGGGCATTCAGTTCCACAACCAACCCAGTACACATTAATAAGAATGAATGCAGAACAACATTCAAACATTAATATGCCACAAGCAACAGATCAGCATAAGGGTACAAGGACACAAGCAATGGACTCACTCTGATACTCATGGGTCTGAGTGAGAGAAAACAAACAAACAAATAAATAAAGGAACAGGACAAGGAGAAGACGAAGTTTTGTAAATCATTAACACTGATTTTATTTTTATATGAGTTACTGCTATTTCTAAGTGTCAAAAGGGAGATTTGTTGTAAAGTAGTACATTTAATAGAGGGATTTTAGAAAAACATAGCTAGCAAAGTAGCATTTTGCTTTATAAGCAGTTGAAGAGCAAATTTCCAAAGCACAGTCCCCAGGATATATTTTTATCAAAATTTCTGTGGACGTGGTGAGTTTTGGATATAAGCTCTTCAACGGCTTATAAAGCGAAATGCTCATTTGCTAGCTATGTGTTTCTAAGATCCCTTCCTTGGATTACATGAGGTCTGAGTGAGTTTTGGTTCCCGACACCGTAAAATGTGCTGAGGAAACCTGGCTTTCGGTCATTGGGAGTCTCATCTCAAAAACAACAAAAACGTGGACGGAGTGAGTTTTGGAAATTTGCTCTTCAACTGCATAACGCTGAGCCTAGTACTGTAGCCAGAGAAATCACAAGCCAGACCTGCACTACTGTGTAAAGTGAAGTTCTTAACCAGCGCCAGGTCAATGACAAGGTCATCACCTTAAGGAGGCGACTCTGCCCTGACATACATCATAAAACCAGAATGGTTAGAGCCGTCATCGTTGACGTTGGACCATCTGACCCAGTAACAGCCTCTTTCTGTCTGGCTTGCGTGAGACCATGAATCCGAAATTCTCCATCTGATTACGAGAGCGTGACAGTTGGCAATCCTGCCACAGCTGCAAGCCTCACGTCAAAAAAAAAATAAAAAAATACAAACAAAAGCATATGCCATATTGTTGGACAGAGATGAGGCGGGGAACGTGTCAAACATAGAGAACACAAAACCAGACACTGTTTTGGAGAATCTAAACATACATCGCTAGAAAAATAATCACTGGCCTGAGAAGAGGTGTTGTGGTGGTCGGATTTAACACACACAGCCACATTGTTTAAGACAGATGGAGGGGATAATGAATAACAAACGGCTGAAAGCTCTGGGGCCTGTTTTTCAATACTGCCGCGTAGTCGGCTCTCTGTCACGCCTGTGCTCTCCTGTAGGATAGGTTAAACCACGTTCTATACTTTCCCCATCTGGACAAAGCAAACAGTGTGAGGTTCTCTTACGACTCACCCGAGAAGGGTGGTGTGGTGTGTGAGATAATGGTGGGCTGGGGGGTGGGACAGGTGTGTGGTGGATATTTCATCCGAAGCTTTCCGTGTAAAGAGAGAGAAGGAAATTCTTTGTCGGTCATTCGGGGGTGGGCTGGCTTTCTCGTATATTGTTCTTAACGGAATAACGTAACGTCACGTTTAGTTTAGCTCGTGATTTATCCATTAGCTTTTGACCGCATGAAACGTTCCCATGGAAGCAGAACTTGTTGCCTTTATATGCATTCGGTTTTCATTAAATGCTGTGATTTCAGAGGCCCGATTCTGTCCCCCTTTCCAGATCCTGTGCGCTCAGCGTGCGGAGTGCGCTATGTGCGTGCGCGGCAGAAAAGAATTATCGGAGGGGAGAATTCCTTAAGGTAAGGCTTTCGGAATGCATCACAGATTAATCTGGGGTGCCATGGTGAACGGGGGAAAATTCCATCTGGATGGAGTGAATTTCAGCTCGGTGCATTGCTGCTGGTTTTAGATATAATGCAGATGTTGTGTTTAAGGAGCTCTGTGGCACAACATCAAGGTAAAAATGAAGTGATGTGTGCCTTTGAGGTGAACCGCAAGTTAAGCTGGATGATGGGTCCGATTCTGCTCTCCAAGCACATTAATCTGTCAGAGGGAGCCGTATTGTTCGAGACAGACAGAAAAGGCAAAGCACGCAAATAAGAACCTCATGAGCTGACGTGGATGTGGTCTGCTCTACCCGCATTGAGTCACGTGATGGGAAATGTGCTTCTCCTGAAGGGTGTGGAGGGGGGTCTGCACACTTGAATCCCCCCTCCCCACCACCCACATCGTGCTGCTATAAATCTTGACTGGCCTGCGTGTGTGTGTGTGTGCGTGTCCCTGTTTGTGTGTCCGTGTGTGTGTGTGTGTGTGTGTGTGTGTGTGTGCGCACGTTGCCTGTGTGCTTCCAGGGGCGGCTGGCCCTGGCAGGCCGCCATCCGGCTACGTGGTTCCCCGGGCGACGGGCGTCTGGTGTGCGGGGCGACGCTGGTCAGCAGCTGCTGGATCCTCACCTCAGCCCACTGCTTCAAGAGGTGAGGGATGCAGAAGAATAGAATAGAATAGAACAGAATAGAATAGAATAGAATGTTTATCTTTGTACATGTACAGTGGAACTCTGTGTGAGTTCCCACCAATGCTACATATTATAAAAATAATTTTTAAAAGATAAGACAGATAGATGGATTCGTGGATGGATGGATGGGTGGGTGGGTGGATGGCTGGATGGATGGATAGATAGATGAGTGAATAAAAAATAATAACATTTATACCACGGAACTGTTGAATTCTCGAATCTGAATGGTCATAAGGGGGTTGGTTACTTTTCCTTAACCACATAACTATAATGTTACTTAGAATTCCAGAGGGAGAATCACAATTTAAAATTAAGGGAATCATAAAGGAAATTTTTCATTATCGGTGGAAGAAAGTTGTCCCACGAATAAATACGTAATAAATCCGTTCTGCTGTGCTGGTGGTTCTTTGGACGTAGGCCACCGAAAAGGAAAAAATATATAAAATATTTAGAGATTAAAGTTGAATGTTTTGAGATTAAAGTTGAATGTTTTCAGATTAAAGTTGAAAGTTTTGAGATTAAATTCAAATGAAACTTTTTAGGGAAAAGTGGAAAATTAAAGTTTGTTAGTTGAAGTTCAATCCGATGGATAGCTTCTCCTAGCAGACCTGCGTCTTCCTTTCATGGAGAATGAACCCAAATAGCAGCTGAATGTCAGGCATCTGTATGGTGTCGTCATGTAAGACGACTCGCCTTCTACAGACAGCTCACAGTCACTCTCTGGTTCCTACCATTTAACTTTTGATTGTTTACTCAAAAGTTTATTTTGACATTAATCTCAAGACTTTTGACCTTAATCTTGAAAGTTTTCATTACAGTCTGAAAATGGTTTATAATTATTTTCCTTTCAGGTGACCCTAGTGCTCTTCTCTGGTTCTTGGCCTCCTCAGCCTTGTGCTTAAAAAATTATAACTCATGACTTATAATATATATGTGCAGTAGGGGTAGAGCTGAACCCGAATACGGTATTCGGAAAGGCACAAATAACGTGTTTTTTACGAATACTTATTTTGAACAAATACTTTAAAA
>JAODKC010000053.1:771602-787750 GCA_026777985.1 Mormyrops attenuatus | reverse complement strand
CAATGACTTATAATACTTTGAGGAATTTTCTAAGGATATATTAACTGTAATTTGTGTCTGTGTTGAGATTTTGTGGTGTGTGTGTGTGTGTGTGTGTGTGTGTGTGTGTGTGTGTGTGTGTGTGTGGTGGGGCTGGAGAGGACTCAACATTTGAAGCCCTTGATACTTGGGTTGGTCAGATAGGTTGAGAAGCATTGCGTTAAAGTATTAAACATGTTTCTACAAGCTACTGACTGTTCTGCCCCTGTGAACAAACACGTCGTGGTTGCTGTTGAATGGCCAGGCATAGTGCGTGAAAGGCATCTGTCAGCTTTTTTGTTTGTTTTTCTGTACAGCTCATGTAGCTAATAAAAGAAACAGACTTTGTATAACAAAAAAAAACTTCCAAAAAGGTGCAGAATATATACAGTACAAAGCAGTTAGACTGTACAAACAAAAATACACTGCGTGGTGTTTTACGTAACTCAGAATTTATTCCTTCATGAAACATGAAGGAGTAATCATGAAACAATTTAGCGTAAATATCTTGAGGGGCGGCTGGTCTTTTGGTCCCCTTGCCCCGAGTGAGCTCGTCTCTCTCCCCAGGGCGGGCATACTCTAAGACTCTGCAGCAAGCTGCCGTCTCCCTGCTCCACAAACGCCACTGCGAGGCCCACTACCCAGGCCAGTTCACCGCCCGGATGCTGTGTGCCGGCAACACGCCGTCGGAGCCCTGGGTGGACAGCTGCCGGGGGGACAGTGGGGGCCCACTGGTGTGTGAGCGGACTGGAGGCCGCTGGGTGCTCTACGGGGTCACCTCCTGGGGCTACTCGTGTCGCCTGCAGAACTCGCCCGGCGTCTACACCAAGGTGTCTGCCTTCGTGCCCTGGATCCGCCGCGTGGTGGGGCTATGATGGCGCTCTCGGGGTCAGCTGAGTGTGGTGCGTAGGTGGGAGCAAGACCCTATGAACAAAAGGGTGTATACAGGGGCGGGGTCACAAGGGAACTGGCCCCGAGCTGAAAGCTGAATGGTACACACAATGTCTGTCCCCTGTCAATCATCAATTTAAAACCTATGATTGGCTAATGATAATCTTGGCTCCTCTGTATGAATTATGGCCCCTCTTATGCCTCCCCACCTTAAAAAAAGGTGCCAGCTATATTCCTTTACTACACATCAGCACTTCTCTGTTAAAAGGGACCACATTCCGAATCCTAACAAAGGCACAGAACGGGGGCTGCCTGTTGTTTTTTTTCTTCTTCAAGCAAAAGCCCACGGAAATAAGAGCGAAACACATTTTTTAATTCCTAACATGAAGCGACAAACTTTGCACTTTAGGATTTAAAGGATTCATCGAAATAGTGCGCAGTTAGGCGATGGGAACATTACCTATTAAATAGGTATGCACAGTAAAAGATGTATTCAAGAAACTCTTCATGTCAGTTGTGTACCACGTTAACGTTTAAGTGTCGTTTACTGTGCTTTACTGTATGCTCTGCAGCAGACTGTGACCGCTTTGCTATGGTGCTCTTACAGTATGTTTGATGCAACAGTTTTGTGCAATACTTCAAGGATGTCCACCTATAGATATCCATTGTTACTATTTTTTTAAGTTGAGAAAAAAACTGATCAATATACATAAAATTATCTGTGAAAAGCGCAAAACAATTTGCATTATGAGTTTCTAGTAATGCCAATTTGGTTACAACCGACCACGGTACTAATGCAACTGCTTTTGTACACTGTCTAAGTTTTATATTACGTTTTTGAATGTATTACTAGATTATGCTATATATGTTGCTTTTATAAAAGCCTTAACGTGGTATGTCAGTTTCGGAAAAAGTGAGGTGTGTCAGTTAATGGGTGTTGTAAAAAGTACAAAAACAAATAAACATTTAAATGCAATGCTGATATCAGTTTGTTAATTCGTTTTGCTTTGTGGGGATTAGAAAACAATTTTCATAACCAACTTAAAGATGAAGATTAATGATCATAATTTGATTTTGTTTTCATCACTGCTTTTAAATCATAGAAAACAAATTTGTGTTCTGCACAATAACTGCAAATATTATGTAAAATATACATTCAACTAATTTCTGTAACCACTTGTCCTATTCACGGTCACAGTTGGGTCACACAGTGGGCTCCAGGCAGGGAATAACCCAGCATGGGGCACCAACCCATCACAGGACACACTGACACATGCAGAACTATGGACAATTTGGCATCTCTACATGTTTTTGGTGTGGGGGGGGGGGGGGCAGGCGGGGAGACTGGAGTACCCAGAGGAAACCCCACGATGACACGGGGAGAACATGCAAACTCCACACACAAGGAGCCATGGTGGAGACTTGAACCTAGATCCTAGAACTGTGAGGTAACAGTGCTAGCCACCACACTGCCATGCCATCTCGGCCCGATAACAACCCGACCCGGCCCTTCCCCTGACTGAAGAGGGCTTGCCTAACTGCTGACATGAGATGCTATGGCAGCATCTTGGTGGGAAGGTGCTCATGGAGATAAGCTGCGGCTTTCAGCTTCCCGACCGCTCTAACATCTCCGCTGGATTAAGAGGACAATGAGGAGAAGCTTAAGCCCTGACAGAGGAAGCAGGAGTCACAAGGAAGGCAAGCCAGCCTGGGCTTCATACCCTAGTATCACAACATAAATTTACATTACATCTTTATCTATTTGGCAGACGCTTTTATCCAAAGTGACATATATTTCTGTGAAAAAACAGGGTCAACTTGGGGTTGAGAGCCTTGCTTCAGGATGGAGCGAGCCTAGAAATTCTGCCCCCCCCAAAATGTCACCTTGGGCCCCGCTACACAATTTTACCTATTCACGGGCCCCTGTAAAGTGCTGGGCCCCCAGAATCCGCCAGGGTATCCACAGCCCTCTGACACCCTGTACTCAAGGCCCCAAAAGTGAAATCATTCTTGAGTGGTGGGATTTGAACCAGCAACCTTCTGATCAGAGGCACGGTGCTAGCCCACCAAGCCAGTCACTGCGCCCATTTACATGGAATCGCCTTCCATTGAAACCCGGTTCTGCGTGTAGAGCTTGCATGATATCCCTGTGCGTTTTCCAAGCCCTCCAACTTCCGCTCTCAGTCCAAAAACAATCAGTAAGGTCACCTGGCATCTCTGAGGCGCCCATAGGGTGTGACCTGCCATCCCATCTGTGCTCCTCCACCTCGCACCCAGGTCGTCCGACTCATGCCGACCCTGTACTGTATAAGCTGTCAGAAGATGGGTAGGTGGAAACCTTATATTCACACAGGCAATAATTTACACCCGCTGCTGTGTATTGAACCAGACTTAGCTCTACAACTTCAGAGGAATATCAAATAAGTATTTGTCCCGCTACCGTGAAAGGATTTGATATGTCTTAGGTATGCCTGTGTTGCTGTGGAATGCATTCTGCCTTTTGCCGTCTGTTGCGCTGCCTGCTTCCCACGTAACTTGGAAATTTTTGCATTTCCAGTGTGAATCAAAGCAAACCAAGGCCTGTTCACAACAACACTTAGCACTGTGACTCCAAACAAAACTCACCGGCATGGCAAACATCCCTGTGTCCTCACTGTTGACTGGACAAGCCAAATATGTTTACAGGGCATGGTTCTAAAGGACACTGTTTGCTCGGACGTGCCGCCCAGCCACAAAAGCCGACACCTTCGCACAACAATTCGCGGGAAGTACTTTCTGGTCTCCTATGACCATTGTCCTGCGTGACCCAAACATCTTCAGCCCAGAAAATTCAACCTGGAGCGGGAAAAAACAATATAACATAGTCTGTGGTTTTAATAGCGGAGGAAGCTTCAAAGGGTACCTTTTTAAAATATGACAGTGAGACATGTCTAAAGCACAGGGTGGAGAAAACAAAAACGAGAAAAACAAGGAACTTCACTAAAACGCTGAAATGACGTAAACACCGACTTGCTCGACAGGAAAGTTGATTCAATTAAGAATGAATATAATTCATAAGGCATTGGGCTAAAGGAAGATTTTTATAATGGTTTACGGTTAGATGTATGGTGAATCCTAGCAAAAAATGTTATTATAATGCAGCAGTCAATACCATATCGATACACCTTTTTAGTGGTGCTATATTGGTATTTAGTACAATATTTAGTACAATATTAAGACCTCCGCTTTCATGTATATATTATGATATTTTTGAGTGTCTTAGTCTCTGATTGTTTTCAAGACATTCTGACACTTTCTTACCCCAAAGGTGTCCAGTCTAGGTGGATTGATGTTCCTATCTTACTCCTAATGTAATTTTGTGTGATGTGACTAGCACCCATCGGGGGGGTGTATCCTGTCCCCTCCCCGGTGCCTCCAAGGTTATTTTATTTTATTTGTCATTACGAGACAATCCCGTAAAAACTCCAGGTTTAAAACTGCATCAAACAATTTTAGCTGAAGGCCCTGCGCTTCCAACCCGTGTAAGGTCCGTGTACTGAAATCCTCCGCCTTTATCTGAGTATACTACAGAAATGTACGCCCGTATTTTCCAATTTTCATAAAAAAGGTGGCAAAGCTTTACAAAAAAAAATAAAAACAGAATAATGTCAGGAACACGAACATAGACAGGGATGATCATGCTCTCTGTTCAAACTGCAAAATACCTCTAAATCTTTATGAAACCGACTGAAATAAAGCACATATTTAATTAACAAGCGTAAAAAATGTACAGTCCAGTAACCAAGTATCTCTAGCATGAAGAACACCGGAAAAGACGCTCCTCTAGATCCAGTAGCGCTCTTTGCTGGCAGGGATCTGTCCCGAGCCATCTGCGGGCTCCACTGTGGTGACATCTACAGTGTCACCGCCGGCTGCCAACACCGGAGCTACGGCGCCTCCGGCGAGCGCTACCGCAGGATCTGGCCGCGGAATGCGGCGCAGTAAATCGTGGTTTAGCACGCCCGAGTGTGAAACAGGCAGATAAGCGACATTTAGTAGGTAGCCTAAAAAAAAGCAAAACCACAATATACTTACATACATACATACACACACACACACACACACACACACACACAAAGAGAGAGAGAGTTTGTGGGGACTCTCCATTCATTTCTATGGGGAAAACTCTCATCTCAACATAACGACCTTAACCCCTATGGCCAAAACTGTGGAAACACATCCCATTTTTTAGAGATTACAGAACTTTATTCAACTTTTTCTCCAGTTACTTATTTAATCGACCATCGTATGATATATGTAACATTATTTGTTTATAAACATCACCGCAAATATTTGTGTAGCATTTATTTTAAAGCGGAACGCCAAAAATGTTGCGTTCCCACGATTTTGGCCATTAGTGTGTGTGTGTGTATTATATATACACACACACACACACACACATATAGGCTACACACAAAACTGAGAATACAAAATAAGACCGGTTTGTGCTTTCTTTTACTTGCCGCTCTGTAAATAAACAGCTCTAAATGTTCATACAAAAATACAAGCGCTAAAAAAGTCATAACATCGTATTAAATCAGCCGAAACATTTAAAAGTATGAAGCATGTTGCTTTTGGGTGTCATGCAGGGGCTGTCTCGTTGAACACTAGAGGGCACTGTAATACCGCCATATTCCAGAGCGGTGGTCATTCTTGCCGGACCAATGCGGGCGTGTATGAACAACACAAGGGATTTATTCATTCCAGCCTGATTGAACCTGTACCACGTGACATTATTCTCAATACTAGGAGATTCCTTCATACTTTTATTATATTTTGCAGCAATACATTCACATTGTTTCAGCTTTTTTGTCGTTTTATGAGAGGAATACATAATTTGTACAGCCAAACTGAAAATAGTAAAGAATATATTTCTGTATAAATTTAAATGCTGTAGGTATGTGACAGATTTAGGACAAGTGGGTGTGGAAGATGATCGAATGAGAAGCGTAGTTTATTATGCTGTACCTTATCCATTTGTCCAATAAATGTACAAAATCATTTCAGGTAATCCTACTTGCTCAAGGATACAGAAACACTTCACTTCCTTGAGTATGAACCTTCCGCATCCCAATGAAAAAAAAATGTCTATTTTTTAATAAAGGATGGTTCTTCACTGTACGGAATGAAAAAGAGAAATACTTTCTGTTACAGTGCACAAGTATCACAGCGTCTGCCATGGGGGCGCTTCGGAAAAGTAGCGAAATGCACAGGCACCGTGACAGGTGGTTTTAAGAAATCCTACAGATTTAAAATAAGCCCAAAAATAAGCCCACTGAGTTAATGCTGCCATCTGCTATTGCCATCTTTCAGGACCCAGTTCTTCATGATGCGACTCCAAGGCGGTTTAGCTAACGAAAATTATTTCTGCAGCACTTTTGAGTGAATGCAAATGCGATCTATTAAATCCACTGCACAGGCTTCACTGTTCGTTTTTAGAACAGCATCTCATTTGGAATCCGTCCGCCCGTCCGTCCATCCGTCATGCTGGTCAGTGTCACGCTCAAGGAGAGGCATGGCTCACAAAAGTTAGCTTGGACAGAACAAAATATTGAATGAAAGTAATTCAAATGATTACAGTGCAATTAAGGGTAATACAACATAATTTTCTTTGCTTAGAAGATAAGCCATGTTTGTTCTTATTTATTTAGGTAGACCTATTTTGCGGTGCAGGGTGGGTGTCTTCCTAATGCTTTGACAGCCGTGTCCTTCCTGGAACTTGCGGTCGTTTGTTGTCATTCTTTAACCGTTGCTTGTCCAGACTCCTATGAATCTTTCAGCAGTGTTTAATTACAGCCAGGTGCTCCCCTGGGGGCATGCTGTCATTTACCGATGTGATTTACACACATCCTGACCCATTTATATACACAATTAAAGTGAGAGATCCTATTAGTGTCAAGACTGCACTGCTATAAAGTCAAATGTTATTTTAGTTTCTAATAGACACGAACAATACAGGTCTCACGCGGTGTCTTTTGATGGTGTTCCCTACAATGCTTTTGCAGCCATTTCGTACGACGATGGCGATGTTAGTCCACCAGTACATGTACATTAGGCAAACACGTCTTTTGCAATTTCTACATACCATCTGACAGAACATGTCAATTGTTGCTGCAGAATTTACAAGAATATTTTTGAAGGATTGCGTCTAATACATAAACCACAGTAATGACTGTATCTAATACATTGTGCTCTGAAATTTGTCTCCTCCATGGTAGCAATAATATTAATAATGACAGTACAAAAATAATTACTACAATTAATAGCAACATATTGTCATTGCAACCCTGTACAGGATAAGTGGTCATGGAAAATGGAGAGGTAATGTTATCTGAATTTAGAAAAAGCTGAATACTTAAATAACTGAGTCAATAAAATCAATTGCACATTGTACATAAAACTTCCACGCTTTAAAAGTATTTTAAAAAATCAGAATTATAGACTTTACCATAGTATCATGCTGTAACTGTATGTATATGAACCTTCCACATTAACAAGGCAGTATTTCAGTGATACAGGTTCAGGGTAGTGACAGCTGGCCTTTGCAGTTCCTCAAGATGCTGGCCCGGCCAAACTCTCCAGCGTCCCAGTCCCGAGAGAGCAACAGTCGCTCTCCCTGCCAGCACAACGTGAGCGCCGACTCAATCGAACCCAAACCTCAGCCTCATTTCACGCCTGCACACACACACGCACACACACACACACACAGTAGCCGCAGCAACAGAGTGACTTATTCAAGTAAAACCAAACCCTTTAAACAGAGCAATTTACTAAAACATGAACCAGTTCAGTGTTTATTGAATATACATACACTCTTTTGAAGCAATTACACAGTAAATTGAGGCAATTATTAACAAAAAACACAAGTGAACCATCGAGAAAATATGCCGCAGTCCAGAGAGCAAGAGTAAGGCTAAACTGGAAACAGAATTACACAAAGTGTCTCAGATTTTGGAATTCTTAGAATTAATTTTACATAACGTATTTTCTTTGCTTTGTGCCATTATGGCAAGTGGTCTATTAATGATAAAAAACTAAAAATATGACATTACATTTGATCATTGTAGGCATTAGACTTCATCTCCATTCCTACCCTTAGTCTAGGTCTCATAAATACAATCAACTACGTTTCCCCTGTGAGATGTTGGCCACAACTCACGACCACAAGTCTCCGTCATAAATTCCGAGTTCCTATTACGGAAAGCGAATATGTGCGACACGCCGAGGTAAGACGCTAAGGGGCGTCCGGGAAAGACGACTGCCAATGAGGATCGACGCTCTTCCCGGGATAACATCCATCCCTTCGTCCGTCGAATTTGCACTCGACAGAACTCCCCTTACGCGCTTTCGATTGGCTGATTGTCCACATGCCGGTGAGACATTGAACAACGAATAAATACAGACCTCAAAACATAAAGCGGAAAAGAATCAATTTTGACGCTTGTGGCGGGACACTCAGAATTCCCTGAGTTCACATGAGTTCACCAAGGTAAGTCGTCTATAGGTCACTGATCCACGTAAGAATAGCTAGCAGGCCGTGGATATTTGCCAAAGCCTCGGTACTGACATCCAAGAGCAGCTCTGGATGACTGAGAGATGTCCGACTCCACACCAACGTCAGACTAATGTGCCAAAACAACCAGGGCTCTGAAATCGGAGACTCAGAAGGCCTCAGTCTCCAGACTCCATCTTGGGCTTACGATACTGCCGGTATCTACCATCCTCACCGGACTGTAAACCTGTATCTTTTGAAACACAGCCGTCGTTAGGGTGAAACAAAGCAAATGACCATTTCCCCTAAGCATGGTTTATTTGTTTATTTTGTTGTTTATTCGAGACAGCATGGATCCCTGCATACTCGTTAAAACCTGCATGTGCTGTGTGACCGACAGGACAACAGCTTCCAGGCGGCTACTGACGACGTCAATTTAAAGTAAATTAAAAAAAAGTCTAAAAACTGCTTTACCGCAAAATAACGAAACAGAACCATCCCCCGACAATCGGCTTCGCTCGCCCCCGTCTCCCTGCCCTTCTCAGGACACCCATATGAACGAGTTAAACGTACTGGTGCGTGTCTCTGTTTTTTTTTTCTTTTCTCGATTATTACTGTCTCTATAACATACGAAACACAAAACACTCAGTGAGTGAGGCATGGAACGAAACTTAGTGCAAATTATCACCATGGAAACCAGACAGCTGGCCAGCACTGCACTGGAATCATAACGTAAGAGTCACTACTGGCACAAGTGCAGGCCCTCTCCAGAAACCGGGGGCCCCCTCCACCCCCAATACTGCCGCGCGCTGCCTTTCAACCCCTGCACCCCCCCCTCCCCCTCCATGGGGGACACGCCATATCTGCTCTCCACAGGTTCCTGTACTTGTGACACCACATGCCAGCACATGGAAACATTAAAACAAGGATTTTGTTTTCCTGAAGAGGTGTTTAAATCCAGGTCGGGTTTCTGTTGTCTATTTTTTATTTTTTTTCCATTTTTGTTTTTTTTGGCAGCCGCATTTGAGGGTCGCTGGAGTCCTGTGACGAATGGGGTCCTCAAGGCTCCTGCCGCTCCTCGCTATCTGACTTTCTGCAGCTCCTCCCGCAGCCAGGCCGGCAGGGGCTGGCCCAGCCGATGCAGCAGCTTGGACAGCTCGATGTTGTGGTCCTTGTAGTATTTGGACAGGAAAGTCCTGGACTGGGGAGACAAGGAGGACGGCAAGGGTGGGTCACTTGGAAGGAATTTCAGTTCAGTAAAACTTTATTCATCTCCGTGGGGAAATTCTGTTTTCGCTCATCCCTTTTTACTCTCCACGAGACTCATTTGGGGGTTTCAGAGAGCAGGGTCAACCAGCATCCATGGGCCCCGGAGCAATTGGGGCAACAGTAGCATCGCTCTGGCAGCCAAGGGATTTGAACCAGCGACCTTCCGATCACGGACACAGAATCCTAACCCACGGAGCCGCACACCGCCCAGAATCTTAAACACTTGTATCACGACCCTTAAATGGGTTTGTGGACTATGAACGGATGGAGAGACAGATGGACACAAGCAGGAGAAAATGCTTCTACAATATGTACATGTATTAGCCTTTTTATTTTTTATTTTCAGGTTTAGCATGTCAAAAAAATCTTCTTTATCAGTATAGAAATAAACATTGCAATAAATATCTGTCTCTTCACCACTGTCCCATTCCAAGGTCAACATTTAACCCAGAAGATCTGTAAGATGAGTGGAAAGAGGGGCGAGGTGAACCGGGCCGAGGTGACAGGACAGTAAGAAGTCTAGAACCGGCACTTCCCTCATGACCCTGTCTTAAGTTCTGGCTCCCCTTGTTTGAGCTGAAGCACACTGTAATTACTGACAGCGTGAAGGCAGTACAGAGATGCGGCGGATGGGGGGGGGGGGATTGACAGCACAGCTGCAGAAATCTCAGCTAGCTTATCTGCCGGTCAGCGCATGCCTTGAGAGAAAGGCCATGGATCTGTGCGGATACCGTCACGGTCCCTGTGGTCGTCCCTCCACAAGCCAGGCGGAATCTCTCACCGCTCCTCACGGCCATCATTTGCTATGCATTGGATGAGGCGGTTCTGTCCAGGGACTGATCCCTATCTGCTGCCATTTTTTTTGCTTTGGGGGGCTTCGACGGAAGGGGCAATATGACTCCTCGTAATTAGGTTGTAGCACCCCCCCCCCCCACCTGCCTCCCGGTGCACGATTTTTCTGCCAGATGCTCCTCTCCTCGGGGGATTCTCGCCATGGCGATGGCGGAATGTCACATTGCAGAACTGTCAGGAAGTCAGAAATGCCCCAAGTAAGAAGTTCAGGGGCACTTAAGGACAATTAAGATTCATTGAGTTATTAATCAGTGAAATACATATTGTTTTCCTGGAGGAGCGCTAACCGTGTAAGATTCAATAGAGAGAAAGAGTACACTAACAAATCAGCTGCACTAAAGTAGAAGGCAGAAGACGGCTTTCACATGACTGGAAATGCACAATGAAAAAAATTAAATGAATCTTATCAGACATGCTAGACATAGTGCTGTTATATATGTGTGTGTGTGTGGATTGTTTTTATATTACATTGTGGGGACCAAATGTTCCCCATGTGTGTGTGTGTGTGATATACATACTGTAACACACACACACACACACACACAGCTCTGGAAAACATTAAAAGGCCTCTCTATAATTTTCGAAAAATCTGCATCTATAATCCTGGTTTAATCCTGGCTCTGCCGGCAGAAGGCTACACTGCACGTCAGGCTGCTTCCAGGCTGAAAGTTTCTAAGACAGCAGTACACAAGAATAAGGTGAAGCAGGAGATACTGGGAACGACCAGCCAGGTAGAGGGCAGAAGTGACTTTCTTATGCCAGAGACGACAGTCAACTTATCCGGCAGTGTCTCATAAATCAGAGGATGACATCAAGTGACCTTCAAAAGGAATGGGAAACATTAAGTGCAGGTGTGAAATGCACTGCTAGGACAGTTCATATCAGGCTCCTAGAAATAGGACTGAAGACCCATAAAGCAAGGAAGCAAGCAAGGAAGCAGTCCTTCATTAATGAGAAACAGGGAAGAACCAGGCTGGAGTTTGCAAAAAAAGTATGTATTACACACAGAGACACACCCATAAATTGAGAAATGAGTGAAACTGAAAATTTTGCTGTGGTGTCAATTTTTTTAAGAGCTGCATATATGTATGGATTAATACACGGAAAGCTGTGCATAAACATTTATATTTACACACAAACACACACACACAATATATATACAAACAGGTTAATGCATGACAAACTGAGCATATGTTTTTAAACACACAGCTGAAGAGGCAAAGAACCACCTGACGCACAGCGGAATGCGCTTAAAAACATCTAATGCGTGACATGTTGTGCACTAGGCCCACCACGGTTGCTACACATTCTACTTACGGTGGTACCTAAATTAGTTCCGCATTTACAGGCTGAAAATGCATTTATTAGTAGAACTACTTTCTTCTGCCATAAATTGAACATTTCTGTTTAGTTCTGGTTAATTTTAAACAATTTTGTACTCTTGGCATTTTAAGCAATGTTAGAATTAAAGATTATAACAGCGCATTGATTGACTATTGTGATTTACTGGTTGGAACTACATGTGCACTTACAGGAAATTAATCAATACCCTCCTGACCAATCAGATTTGAGAATTAAAAAGTGCTGTGGTATAAATTAGTTCCAGAATTTCTGCCTAGGATCAATAGTCTTATTTTATCTTAAATACTTAAATAAGCAAAACTTTGCGATGTGGTAATATCTTCAGTACTTCTCAGCAAATGGACACACATAGCAAAATAACTTGTCTGTTTATATATTTGCAGAAACGTCTCACAGTCTAACAGCATATACTCCTCTTAGCTTAGCACTGGTGTGACTGTATTCCTAGGAAACCCCTAATCAATCAGGCTGCTTTATAACGTTCTGATGGGCCCTCTAGACTCATCAGTGGACATCATTATTCCGAGCGATTCCACGCCCCCAACACTCCACAGACTCCACAATTACGACAATCGAAGTCACCACGCTGAGCGAAATTGCACAATTAAATTCCCTCAGGTAGCTGTAAGGCCAGGCAGACATTTCCGATAAAATAATTGCATTAAATCATGCTAGCTATTATTGTATTTTGTTGGATTTTCCACTATTTATTTTCTTCACCTGTCACCTGGAAGTGTTATATCTAGGGGACTACATATACCCTCTTTCAGTCGTAAAATAGTTTGACAAAGCTATTAGCGAACCACACTGCCAAGAAAAGAGATTCAGTTTGGCGGAGAAGGAAATAAGTTAATTAGCAGTAAGTTGGGCTGGACTTGTTTTCCATGGGAAACAGTCTACTGTACTCCCACTAATCAATAAACCTTTTAAATTTTAAAGCCCCTTTAAAAATGCAGTCTGCTTTTTTTGGAACCTGGTGACAAGCTTGGCTCTCAGCCAGCCACTAACATAGCCATGGAAATGTAACAAGCAACACATCCAGAGTTGGGAAAGTCCTGTTAAGTAGGGATTCTTCATTTGTCTTTTGTTTTCTATGGGGCTGTCTTTTAGGGAAGGGCAGCACACACGTGCTGAAAAGGAACACTAAAAGGCGATGTTTTAACGTTGAAATTTTTTAAATCGCTAAAATATACAGACATTAGGATGGTTACATTTCTTAGTTTAAATAATGCTATATACATACTTATGGAATTAAAACTACTTCGTACGGGGGGAAATAATGCAAATGAATTTATAGGGAAAAGCTACTGCAACATTTTTCAAACAACAAAGAATTTATTTAAATGTTTAAATGTTGCTTTAATTTATTTAAAGCAAACGTTGACCAACACTGGACATGGTAGTAACTGCATCTATGGTTTTCGTTTTAATTATTGAAACTTCCTTTATGTAAAACAACTGTGAAAACAAAACAAATCTTTTTTTGAGACATTATGCTAATTTGTCAAATTAACGGCTCTTTTTTGAAGGTTTTTATTTTAGGGCTTAAAACAAAGGCCCCCCTACTCAGCAACAAGGTCTGTATGTAAACTGATACCTTTCAGAAGGCTTAAACAACACTCAAAGGCCCCTTGAAATGCAACTCTTTTTCTCTACAGCCATTTCTCTGTAATTTCCTTCCAGTGTCAAGTTATTGAATGCCCACAATTTCACAGGCTCTCCAAATTCTCTATTCCAAATCACACTAGTGGCCACACAATGCTGGGTGAAAATGTGGTTGGACCCATCAGCTTTTATCCAGGCCCAAATGACTTTGGTTCCAGAAGAAGAATGAGCTTTAGAGATGAGTCACCATCTAACTGCTGCTTGTTGCCAAAAGAAGCAAAAAGTTAACTAGCAGGTACGTGCTATATTGAATAAGCTACTGGATAAAATCTGTCTGTCTGACTTTCTGTGTGTTGGTTGGTCAGTCAATTCAAGACAATTTTTAATCAGGACCAATGGAATTCACCGGGAAATTCACCAACTCAGAGACTGTTCATATTCTTTCGTCAAATACAGAGCGGGCAAAACAGACAACAGGCTGTGATCTCAAGCGCAAATGGTGAGATACCTCAGTGGTCATGGGGGGGTACTTTCGTCCTTTGCTCTTCCCCAGGCATTTTGTCTTCCCACCTTCTAGCAGCTGACACCAAAATCCCTTCTGAGGATCGAACCTGAAGAAAAAAAAAAAAAGGCGACAGCTTTACCCACACTGGGACTGACGGGATCAAAAAATGATTACGTTAATCCAGTACTTCTCACATCTGGAGGATTTTCAGTGTTCGTCTGTCTGTTTTTTTAAGGCCCTTGGCATTTCGGCATCTGCGCGAAAGTCGGCTGAACTTTTTGCTAATCGGCAAATGAGATCCTCACACTGAGTTCCATTCTCTCAGGCATCCACATTGCTAAGCACTAAAAAGTGGAAGAATGTCAAAGGTTAACAGAAAGAATATCTTGAGCTTAAAGAATACCAGTAAGATACACGAAAAACAAATGAGAGCGCTATACCTTCACGGTCCGTACTCCCTGACAGTCCATTAACACAAACTGAGGTATCTTTGAAAACAAGGCACCTGTTTTCTTCAACCAATCAGGATAGTGCGGAGGTGGACTTTGGATAACAGGAAGTGGCACTGGCCAAATGCTCTGGGGAGTTCTGCTTTGTGAGAGGCCATGTTCAGATGAGGCTAACTGGAGTGTAGCGCTGTATATTAATAAAGCGCCTTGCGTATCACATGATTGATGGACCTGTCGGGCTTGTGCATGCTGAGCTGGCTGTCGGCTGACATGGGAGCAACGGCGACAGAGCTTCCCAGTGCTGAGATAAGCAGCAATCTGATATCTGTATTACTGTCCGACGCCACTTCCTAAACATCCAAACGGCACCTTCCATCTCGCCCCGGGGGCATCCCAGGTGACGCATCACTCACACAGGCATGAGTCCTCGGGGAATCCCTGTTCGCACACTGGAACTGAAACGGATGCGAGGCTCTGTTCAGCTGCTTGTCATCTGAAGCTTTTATTTCCCCCTCTCGCTGACTAATAAAGTGTGGTGTTTGTTAATTTTTGCAGTTGGGGGCAGTGGCCATCAAAGCCCATACGGAGCACTAGGCTACCTTCACTGCCGGCACCACCCCCCCAGGATTCATCACCAGCTAAATGTACTTTATCTCAGAGGTTTACATGCAGAGGTAGAAAGTTCAGGTTCAGAAAGTACAAATCCAGACCAAGATTTTGCTTCAACCCACCAGTACTCTGTGACTGTGACTCTTTATTCTCAATTGGTTGGTTGAAACAAAATCATGGTCTGGATTTGTACTTTCTGGATCTGAACTTTCCACCTCTGCATACATGTCAGTGAAAACTGTGAGATGGGTGATTAAAAATGTGGACTGGGGAGGAAGATGCCACTCTGGGCAACTGCCAATATCTGCCCCTGATCGGGGAGAGGGGGCATTATGTTTCCTACTGGCTTACTTAACCATGTGGAAAAAAAAAAATCAAGACCAGTAAATGAGCTCATTTAATTATAACAGCATGAAGGATCATCCAACTTGAATGCGGATAACTCACGTCAAAGCCTGAGAGTAATTGTAATATGGAGAGACTCCTAAGAACTTCTGAACTTCATCCATGACCGCAGCAGGGTCGTTTCTCAACTGCTGGCCGTCGATGATCAGAAGCTATGAACACGGGGAGGGGGTCACCGATTAGACTGCAGAACGGCAGAGATTTGTGCATTTCAATAAATTATCCCCAATTATTATTTTCCAGCTACTTTCACGTAGTACACAATTATAATTTAATAAACTAGAAAGTTTTACGAATATCTGTAACTGCTTAGATCATTCCAGGCACACCTAATTAAGAATACTGAATGTAAATTAAGAATGTGGTCTTCACCCTGGCCCACCAGTAGGGGGCGGTGTGTTACCTGGCTAGGGGGGAAGTAGGTGAGCCATCGCTCGAGGTGGGTGGCGTACAGGCCTGGGACAAGGCAGCGGCTTTGGAGGGAGCGCAGCTCAGCCGGGGAGTGGTGTCCCGCGGAGATCACCTCGTAGAAGCTGTATTGGAGGGCGGTGCGGTCCTCGTGGGCCCTCTGGTGCTACAGGATGGGGGGGGGGGGGGGAGCACCCAAGGGTGGCGGGGTTTAAAAATAGGCTTTAGAGAGTGCAAAAAAAGC
>JAODKC010000053.1:741779-754506 GCA_026777985.1 Mormyrops attenuatus | reverse complement strand
CCCCCCCCCCCCCCCCCCCCCCCCCCCCCCCCCCCCCCCCCCCCCCCCCCCCCCCCCCCCCCCCCCCCCCCAGCGGTACACTTCGAGTCCGAGGTGTGTATGTCAGACGCTGAGGGTAGAGAATTATGTCGCCACCATGTGACGCCTTTCCAACCCCATTCTGGTCTCGCTTTCCAGCAGTGGCACCAAGTTGTGGGACCTTTTGCTGCGGGAACTCCTCAATCCATGGTTTAACATGGGCTTGGGTGGTAATTCGGTATACCATAGTATTTTGGGTGTAGCACGGTATTTTGAAATCTAGGTGCTAAAAATTCACTGAGCGGATGGGGGGTGGGGGGGGGACTAGTTGGCAAATTTTATCGGCATGATTTCAAAATACCAGAATAGAATTTGATACCTCCACAATATTATATGCCCCAGTATAATGTATGGAAGATTTGACAGGTTGAAAAATTAGACACTGCCTAATCCTACTTGAACTCCACATCGAGACCACTTCACAGCAAGAGCGTAGATTTGAGTACAGACAGTAGGCATGCGTCCTTGCCAATATTCTGGGAGTACCGCGTGTGTTTACGGGGGCGGGGGGGTTCGGGGCTGATTTGGTTGAAACTAAACCAATGCCCTTGCTTCACAGTCACTGGCCCTCATTCATTTTACTACACATTATGCATCTTCTGCTTAAAATATTTCAAAGTGTTTTAATCCCTCTATTATAACCGCTTGTGCTTATCCTAAGAGATTGAGAGAGCTTAGGATTACTTTATACTTTAAAACAATTGGACATTTAATGAAGCAATTCACATTAGCTGCTTTGTTCTAAAGTACGACGACGACACTTTTCGGTGCCTCCATGAATGACAGTACTGCGGCTGTTCTGTCCGGTTCATTAACCACTATGCCCCCTAGAGGCCATATACTTCATGCACATAAGAGAGAGGCGCGGTGCCACTGCTACATAGTTCCAAAATGTCATTGGAGGCTCAGAGACATTATAATGCCAACTCTCTTTGCCGAATTTGTCACCAGCGCTAATATGGCAAAAAAAAAAGACAAGTGTGGTATACGGGGGATCAGTGGTCTGAAGATTTCAATGGCTCTTTGTCAAAGCGTCCAGCGCGGGCACGTTTTTCTGTTGGATTAATTAAGAGTCAGGCAGAGCCAGTGATGAAGACAAAGTGCCAACATGTGCAGCTCTCTAATATTCATAACAGAGTTCTGCTGCTGCCCCAGCACTTTTCGAAGGTTCTGCCTTCTTTGTTTTCCCGAAGCCACAATGGATGATTAATTTACTTTATTCCTGAGGACTGGAAGGATCAACACGACCCCACACTGATTTATTTATGTCGTTCCACCATCACCAAAATTGGAGGGAGGAGGAAGCGGTTGCGCAATTTTTCCTGGCTCTGCAAATGGGGGCTGTTATAATTTGGTGCTTTCCTACCTATTCCATCTGATGGGTTTCCAAGATTCCCAAACAGCTGCTCCTCCTGGACTAAGTTCAAGACCTGACAGAATAATAAATCGCGTTGTGGGGCTCCTCTGAAACGTTCACAGTATTGACTAATGACGAGAGCCCTTCCATCACCACTGTTTCCGGACCGGAGGTGCAGAGCGGACACGGAGTTAGATGCTCTTGAAGGAAAGCGCCTTGCCAACAATTCCACCTGACCTGTGCGTTTCTCGCGAACAGTAAACTGCTAACAAATATAGCCTCTATTCCACGGAGGGCCGTCCCGCTCGCCTCATTAAGGAAACTCCCTTCGAAGCATGATGACATTATCTCGCGGGCAAAACATAATATAACAAATGCCACATTCGCTCTTTGTTCTTCTGAGCATCTTCATTACACTACATGAAGAAAAAATGTAACCTGCTAATTACCTTATTACTAAACGAAATCAAAACAGAATCAGAAAGAACAGAGGGCATACATTAACTCCTAGGGACGGTTTGTTCTGTGGTGGTCAGGAATAGCACCACTGGAAATTCCAAATATGGTGTGCAGTTTTATCCAACCGGTTGGGAGAGTGCTTTAAAAATGAAGCATTTTAGATGTTGTTGGCTTTTGGCAAGTTGTCACACACTGCTGATTGGTTCAATCACACATTAGGGCGTGTCGTTTGATTTCTCTGCAACAGATGGCGCTTTCGCTACCTTAATCCCGCTCCAGCTGCGGCTTAGCCGCCATGCCATTTATCTGTTTAAGCGAAATATGCAACGGTGCTGTTTATTCCAGGGCGGGATTGTTGTTTCTGGGGCCACGCTCAACGTACCCCCTACCCATAAAGCCCCTACCGTCTGCGCTTTGTGAAGTCCGCTGCATCCTCGTCAGCGGTTTCATCGTTTGCGACTGGAGAAAATGTAGAGGCTTTGTTTGTTTTCCTTTCTTTGGTGGTGCTGCCACGATATAATCGCTTCATGGTTGCACAGAGTATTATCGTTAGCTAACGAGTAGAGTCAGAGGATTGCAGTTAGCAAAAAACGTGGTCTAAGTGGCGGTAAACAACGCCAGACCTGTCTTTAACAAGAGTATTTTTAACTTTTTTTTTTTTTTTTACTACTTTCTTTACAACAAAGAACAATTGCAAAGTAAGCATATGGTGAATGTGCCCTTCATGTCAGCGTCATAAGCTAGACAAGACATTCTGAACGGTGTGAGGTGAATTTAAATTCTGTGATAAAAAAAATGAACAACGGGAAGGAGGATATCAATGGAAGAAGTCTGAAAAAAGAATTGCTGGTAGAAAGATTGTAGTATCTTGCTTAGGAATACAGCACACAAATACAATAGACTTCTCTAAAGCCAGTCCGGATTTCCCTGACCCAAACCTGTTGAACGTTTTCATACAAACAAGAATACGACAGGAAACTGAAAAGCATGCTGTGACTGAAACGGTACAGTGGGGGATTAATTGTGCATTAACCTGCACATCCCTCATCTGGTCACTGCTCAGTGAATCCAGCCAAATAGTGCTCAAGTCACCAGCTCATTTGGTCTATGATGTGGAGTACAGAAGCCTGCCCCCATTTATGGGGTTTTAGAATCTATCTTTCAGGCGGATGTTATTTTTTTCTCTGTTCTCTCACTCCCTTTCTCTTCTGGGAAGGTTGCCATGGAACCCTGAATAGTTTTATGAGATAGGAAGCCCTGATTGGACACTCTTTTCCCACTATGGAGCAATAAGTTTGAAACAAGTATCTTTTTCCAGTAGAAAATCATATTGCCTCTTAACGTAAGTGCTGTTCTGCTCCTGCACCTCCTTGGGAGCCTTGAGTGCTAGGCTGCTTCCTATTGCGATGACCGACAGCTGAAGGTCAATAAGGAATCTGGTGCCAGGCAACCTTGGTTCTCCCTAATCAGCAACCGTCTGTTCGGTTGGCGTATCCGTCCTCAGACATCAGAACCACGTTCTGAGAGAAAATGGTTATCCATCGATATACTCCAAAAATGATCCCACTCATCCTCGCATATTGAGGTAATCCAAAGCAAGGAAAACTGGAACTACAAAAAACAAAACTGCATTTGCAGTGAAACTGAATGCAAGGCTGCCCAGGACAAGCAATAAGGCAGAAATGTAAACCACTACAAAGTCAAGATCATTTGACTTTAGTTGGGCATAATGCGGTGTTTCTCAACCTAATCCTTGGAGACAGTGCACATTTTTGCTTTCTTTTTTCAGCTCCCAACACACCTGTACCAGATATTTAGTGTTCTTGATTGGCTGGAAGCTGGGTGGAAGCAAAAATGTGGACTGTCTGCCGGCCCCCAAGGACCGGGTCGAGACGTACTGACATAACAAATGCACCCTCAAGGGTCATCCCAAGGCACAAAGAGCACCAGGCATATGACGATCGCTGAAAGAGCAGCCGTGCTGCACTGATGGCACAGTCCCTCAAATCTTGTCTCTGCAGTGTCACTTCCGCAACGTCCCCATGGAGGACGCCCGAGACCCCATTCCTGACGTGATCTGAATAGCGAGGAGCCGAGATATTCTCACGAGGCAGCCGAGATGCACGGCCCTTATGTACCGTACCATCAGTTACGCCAACACGCGGCTTCAAAGAGTCAGCGTTGAGTTTTGTGGCCACAATGAGGTGTACCGTCATATACATTTGGGGGGAGAGAGAGAGAGAGAGAGAGAGAAAGGGAGGGAAAAAAATTCTGCTGATATCTGGGATTTTTCTAATAAGTGAGGCAGCACTGCTAACCACTAAATGTCAACCCTGATTCATTTATACAGCTCTTTCCAAGACAGCCACATGAACACTGAGGCTGAAAAAACCCCTCAGAGGGAATTATTTCACACAGCTTTGCTTCCGAGCACCAAAGCTTCCTTCCCATTAATATACAGCATTGGAATCGACTGAGGAGGGTATAAAACGATCAGTTTCCCTCCATCCTCGCCGTACCGTTGAACGTCGCTGTGCCCATTGATCTCGACACGGCGTTTCTATGGCGCTATTATAATGCATTATGCATAATTGGGTCCCGAGTGAAAATTACAGAAGCTCCAGCAATAAGTAACAAAAACTCACAGCGCCCTGCAACAGCGGTCTAGAGTTTCTGCCGTCTGGGCTACAGCTGGTCTGCATGTCGCGATTTGGGTTTGTCCCAGTGAACCCCCAGGACCGCGATCACCCCTCAGTACCCAGTAATCGGTTCTTAATCAACTGCCTCCTTTCACACCGACTTCAGCACGTCACCGAAAATCCCGGGACACCTGACCACCACGATGAGTCTGACGACGCCTACTGTCCTACACAACTCGAAGCGAGCATGTGACCACCCCCCTCCCCCTCCGCAACAAATCAGTTCATTTCGTTGCTTTTGCTTCTTGACTAATGGCTGACCCTATTGGATTTCTGTAACAGCGGGGCTACATCTATTGATTTGATGGCTGTTTAATGTAAGAGAAAACAGTCGAGTGATTGTTGATGTTGTCTGGCTGGAACGTGATCTTCAGTGATTCCCTCCCAGACCTTGGCACACAGGAGAACTTTTCCGGCTCCTTTGCCTTCTCTGCTATGAAATATTTATCTCCAAAATGTGTGTAAGAAAATTCCGGAATCAGGGAATGAATGCTTTTTCTAGCTGATATATTTTTATAGCTGGTGTCTCTTTACGGATCATGTCGCTTAAAAGCTTAACTCTGCTGCTGTCAAAGAGCTGATGTATTTAACATAAGAATGATCTAGAAACTAGGAGGTACCAGTGGGTAATGGGTACAGACAGAGAACATATTTTTAAGTGGGACACTTTTAATGAGGTTGGAGTCGCCACTGTTGCACAGATTCCCTTCTTCCTCAACTCTCTCAGTGGGGGTCACTTTTTTAATGCCAGAACAACTGACATGAATGCCAGTTGTTATACCTTCCAAAAATGTTTACTGATCACACATGTCCCATGTTCTTCTTATGGAAACTGTTCATCCATCCATCAGAGTATATATCCATGCATGCAGGCATCCATCCATTCATCCATCCATCCATCCATCTATCTATTAATCCATCCACCCATCCGTAACAGTTTATCCAATACAGGGTCAAGGCTGAGTCTGTAGTCTATCCCAGAAAGTACAGGGCACAAGGCAGGGGGCACCCTGGAAGGGGATGCCATTTTCCAGGCCATTTCATGCAAACCGAAAAGATTTTAGAATATTCAGTCATTTACTCATTAATGCCCCGTCTTTGTTCCCTGGTTATCGAGCCTTAACGAGATGGAGGGAGCAACTCAGAAACTCACATGAGAACACAGGTACAGAGGGCCAGTAGCGTGGCCCAGGTCACGCCCTCTGGAGCAGCGACTGAAACGGATAACATGGTCGAAAACCAGCACGTTACATTACTGTACAAATACATAAATACTACTCCGGCAAAGCAAGCAGCGCCGGGATGAAAAATAACCTTGCATTCTGCCAACAGGCTCCCAGGTTTTAATACGTTGCATGCTGTCACGTGGTTGATAAGTATTTAAAGGGACCTATACTGGCATCTGTAGTACACACTGCCAGCTCTGTCAGGGCAGGATCTGCAGGAAAATACAATCCTCTGTGAAGAGGGAACGCTACAAAGCAATGATCAGAGGTTAAAACTCCCTGTCATTTCAGATAACTTCAAAATTCAAAAGGAGCTGGTGCGGTTTCTTTAAATAAATCTTAGCGGAATACAAATAGAACACTACTTAAAAAGAGTTTCATAGAATGCTTTAGAAACGGGTATCAAGGTTGTTTTACACCTGCAGGGTTGTGGGTTCGAATCCCACCTCCATTTGGGGTGTGTGTGTGTATATGTGGAGTCTGCATGTTCTCCCGATGTTGCAGGGTTTCCTCCCACAGTCTAAGTGGAGTCTCTGTGTAGATGCCTTGTATTGTATTACCATCCTGTCCAGGGTGTGCACAGCCTTGCATCCTCTGCGGACTGGGATAGGTTCCAAACCCTGAGCAGTATAAGCAGTTGGAAGATGGAAGCATGTGTACCGCGATGATCAGTCACATGTCCATACAAAGGTATGATTATATCCAACAAGTTAACAAAAACATTTAAAAGCATCCTCCTCCTGTCAGGTTGAGGTATTTATAATCGCACAGTACTTCTGTGTATAATTTCTTGTTACACATCTTGGTTTGCATCCATATTAAATTCAATATTTGAATTATCCAGCCCCTTATAACAAAAGCTTAGTAGCACGTTGAATCAGGTTGATTAAGAGCATCTACGAAGCAATTATGTTCTTGATGTTCTTCATGTACCCAGTACTACAAGTAAATCCAGATGCTTTGGTGTAAATATGTAAGTGGGCGTAATTTTAACAGCACACACGTAGACCTGCTTGTTTTAATAATTGAAGTTCTCCAGTTATAAAGGGCCCGTTTGATTCTGCGACATCATTAAGTCCGCAAACGAAGCAAAGGAACTGCAAACAAAAGTACAAGGTAAATAAGGTAAACAGTTTACGTTCAGTAAGCCTGTGTTTTTGCATGGGGGAGCTTCGAGGTAGGAGAGAGTGGAGTCTACCTCAAAAGGACAACAAAGTCAGTTGAGACGCTGAGATAGGATTAGACTGGGAAATGTAATTTTTCTCATCACTGACCCATTGCACAATTTCAGAGACGTATCAAGGAGTTGTAAGTGCAGCAAGTGCATGTTCCTGGTTTAAGAGGCCATGGTAGGTTTATAGCATCGCTACGCGCTATCCGTTAGCATGCATATTCTAGTAAAATAAAGTGCTGCTTCTAGGTCCTCCGACTTCATATCTTTGAGGTCTACGTCAGTCTTTGGTGTAGAGATGAATAACAGATGGTATACTCCAGAAAGTGTCATCCATTCTATTTTAAGTTATCCTCTTTATAACACATTGCTATATATTTCAGTTTGTGTTTATATCTTCATTCATCTTCCATAACAGCTTATCAAACCCAGGGTCACCAGAAGCCTGAGGTTATAAATGTTCTCTCTTATTGAATATATGGAATTAAATGCTGAAAATCAAAAAAAAGTCAAAAAAAGAATAACATTTAAAAATAGCTTCATGCCATAGTTTGGTAAAGCACTCGCATGATGTTGGCGGCATGGCGGGTATCAATGTCGCGGCTTCGAATCCCAAATCCGCTCTGTGTGTGGAGATTGCATAGTCTCCCTGTAGTGAACAGGTTACCTATGGGTCAGTGTGCTCAGTACCCTGCTTTGTGCCCTGTATTCCCTGGGATAGGTTCGAGGATAAGTAGGAAATAAAAGCAAATATAAATGTATATATCATCAATGACATGCATATACCCACAGCAGCAGACTAAAAACAGACCTGTAAAGGAATGTATGCAATACTTAAAAGTATTCAAAGTTTCATTGATTATTCACAACAATTATGTTAGTATTTTACGTTAGTTATGTTAGTATTTGTTAGTATACACTGCTGTGCACATTTTGTTATATGCTAGCTGATATTTTTGTGATATTTTTTTCCTTTGCTCTGTGTCCGATATTCAGTTATTTTGTTGAGACAGACATTAGTCTTTGTTGCAAAACCAAATTCTGAACATGATCTGCACTATAGCTCAAAATGGTTTGAATAGATATGTTGCTCAGTCATTTAAAAATAGCATAAGAACTGGATACAAATATACAGTTTTAATGCAATATTTCAGTATTACAATATGACACTTATTTTACTGATGAAAACGGAAGAAGGAAAAAAGTATTGGCGAACAAACACTCAAGTTTCCATCTATAAAGTTCCTACCTGTTATCAAATCCTAAAATACTCTCTACCGCAGGGATATGTTGAGATCTTTACTCTCACTCCAAATCCTTAACATCAAACTCGGAATTAGACATAGCATTCTCCTTTGACTCACAGGATATCACAATCTGCTGCCCCAAGCTACTCTGGTAATCATCTAGCGTCAAGGGCCAAATTTGGATTACATGCTTGCAGAACAGTCCACAGAACTGATGATGCCTGAGGTTTTTTTCCCCTCCAAAGATGTCAGAATTTCACCTGCCCTATAACTAGGGACACCTGCCTTTCTCAGCTGCATGCTGTCATGTGTGAATAAAGTGCAATTACCCCAGATGCATCTAGTTTAATGATATATCGTGTGTCAACAACGATTTAGAAAGGCATTTGAAATGTTTTGGCAACAATAATCAAATAGCTGGCTGAAATATCTACGAAAATACTTGGCTCCGAGGTTGAATTCCAAAGCAAACCGACATTTTTGTGCCATCAAAGTAATACAGTAACATTACGAAGAATGAAAGGAAGAGGGATGTTAATGATTGAACTTGTCACCACTACTAACACCATTAGTGTTGATCACCACCAAATCTCCAAGGGAAACAGAGCATGAATATCAGATACGTCTAATTATTTAAAATGACAGCAAGCTTCCCTTCTTCTGTTCCAGGTCCTAGTTTGGGGGTAGCGGCCCAGAGATGAATGACTCAGTATTTCAAAAGATGATATGGAGTCACGGGTTTGTTCCACGCATGAAGACTAACTGTTGGATGCCGCCCAACCATCTTTATCAGACATCGTCACTTTGGATCTGAACAGCCATGAGGTGAAGTTTCATTGATTCTTCAAGGTATTTTTTTCCTTCCTGGGAGAAGGTCACAGTCTGATTTCCAACGTAGGCTGGCCTGAAGGAAGCGGGACCTGGGACCTGGGCCCTGATTATATGTGCCAGCTTGGTGTAAGTAGGCGTGAATATTTCTTTGTCATAGTAGGAGAGCCAATCAGAGGTCGCGTGCCACTCGGGTCAGACCCACCACCGTTTGCTCTACATCCCCAACATCTGCGTGACTTTAGAAACGGGGACCTTAAATAAACCTTGTAGGGCAGAGTCACTTTCAGGGTTGGATACACCATCTGGAAGAATCTGGACCATTCCAGCGATGCACATAAACAAAAAAAAAACATGCAACAGGAAAAGAACAAGAACAGAGAAGTATTAAAAAGATATACGATTGCAGAATTTCTATTATTTAGGGCTGTAGTATTTTCTACTGTATTTCAGGACTGTATTACATTGACACATTTTCTGGGTCAATAAATGTGATACTCTTCCCTGTCTGGCCTTGAACAAAATAGAAGGTGGAAATCTTATTGGGTTCGCTTGACTTAAATAGTGTGAGAGCGGATTTGACATGAGGTACCCTCAGAGGCTTTCGTCAATGACCATTCGGCGTTCAGAGAATCATCACGATGTTTGGCTACTACAGTTTGTCCACAGAAAGCTACAATTTTCTGCTCGGTGCTGTCTGTCCAAACACAAGTATGCATACAAAGCCCTATACTTTTGTCCACTGGGGCAGTGAAAGCGTTTGCCTATACACGTATACAATATATATGCATGTCTCTGTTTTCTATATGTATTAATAAGGAAAAAACGATAAATGCTGCTTTAATCACTCAAAATTAACCTTCAGAAGGCAAATATATGTACAACTATGCTATTGTGACACTATGCTATTTGTAAACACTTTCAAACAATCCAAGTCAAAAGGGCACGGAGAATATCAAACTGTTCAGCAATGAACGATTCATTAATACTGACAGCAGGCATCTCGTTTGTGGATCCCTTGAGAGCAGATTGAATCTTAAGAGAGAATTTGATTCAACTTTCAAAATACCAGCATTATGTAATTGCTTCTCATGATATTGTAAATAATTCTTATTTTGAAAACATTTTCCCTCCATTATGCTTAATCACGATTCTATTTTTCTCAGCTACAGAATTCCTGTGAGTAATTATGGCCAATAATTCCAGCCAGAAAGCCATGTTCCTCTAGATCAATTTAAACGGGCTGCCATCTAAACACACTTTTGCATAATTCATCCCGTCAACAATTCAGACAAGCCAAATAGTTAATACAAAATTTTAAATGTTAACTGCTGCGAGTTTCCAGTGCTTTCTATACCTAAGCCGCGGAAACAATCCCAATTCCAAACACGCACGATATGGTGCTTGTGACCCCCATGTTTTTAAGTTTTAATTTCATAGTTTTCAAAGAGCCACTGCAAACAGATATTTCAGAACGATGCGAGTAACACTGTAAAGATAGCGTGCGGCTTCCATTAAAGCTCGTCTTAAAATCTGTGGAGCCGGAGCGCCGGTCCCTCGCTGTGAAAGCTACTGCTGACACTGTAGGGCTGTTTGTATGTGTTTTTTTTCCCAAAGCACAGCCTTCGGAGAACACAATTACGGGCGCAGTCGATTACTCACCAGCGTGACAGTGGAGAGAAATAACACAATATCACGCCGGAATCTTATACACTATTTATGTGAGCGCATGTACAAACCGAATTAGTACTTGATAAGACAGAGGCAGACAAGCGTGGACGTTTATGGACGGTTGCCGGGGATGGACTCGAACGTCACTAAACGGCAAGCAAGGTCTGCAAGGCAGGAAGCGCTGCTGTAGGAATAATATATACTTTGGCTTAAATACTGTTTCTTCCGAAAGCGCCTGGTTTATGGTTCTGTGACAAAGTGGATAACACAGAAGAAACAGATTCTCCCTGACACATTGACATATGTGGAGTAGGTGGAAACCACCGCAAGTTTGCATATGGTAAAAGCTCTCAACTCGAGAGCTCACGCTTTATAGAATGATCTGAGGACAAGAAGAGGCAGGGCCTGCAGGGGTTCACACCCCCACTTCTCCGCACCTACTCAGCTCTCTTCTACTGAGCTGGCGACCCTCTGACACTGTTAGCTAGTGGGACGCCCCCAAGTGGGCCTTGGAGTAGAGGGGCGCCACTCTGAGTCACTAACACGGTCATGCCATGTTATTACTACAGCTCTGCTCAGTCAGATGCTGGAAATTGGAAATCATATCGCCGCTGTTTGCTGACTCTGGACATACCCGTCTGTTTCAGGGTAAGGGTTCTCCAAGCCTTCCTGTGCTTCATGCAACTTCACCAGCCACCTCTGCCTGATATTAACAATGTGATTCTGCAATATCGGTTTTATTACATATGATTTTTCAGCACTGCTTTTATTCACAACCTTATGCAATTCTAGCATGGTGTTTTCTCTCACAATACATAGTCACATGAGAAGTGACACCACCGAGATATACCCCCCCCCGCCCCCGGTGTCACGGACGACTTATGCACTCTTCTGTGCATCCTAATATCCCATTAAACCGTTTATTGTAATAGCGTTCACGTTTTATTATATTGCCATCTTATTTTCCTTAGTATATATGTAATCAATAGTACTTGCTGGATGAATGTACTATACTAATGGTACTATATCATCATGACGAAGTCTGTGCAACATGTTTGCAATATTATTGTATACAAATAAGCTGTAACACCTCAAAAATTGTTTGGCCCCAATTATTACATGGCAACATAATATTATAATGAAAAGTACTATGTGTCTGTCTAAGTATTATTGCAAATAAACGTATTATTGTACCACTGCAGGTCAACACATTAGGCGAGGCAGCCGCTTAGGGCGCCACCTTTTGGGGAGGCACAGGCTTAGCAAGTCACATGTATGTTGTCGCAGATGAGAGGCACCGGTGGGCATCGACAGGTACTGCATTAAGCTAGCAAAATCACATAAAGTACCAATAACATGCCTGATACTACACTGAGTGGTTTTTTAAAGGTGACCTATTATGCTCATTGTCACTGTTCATAATTTTATTTTATTTTTTCTACTGGAATAGATTTACATGCTTCATTGTTCCCAAAACACATAATTTTTCTCGTACTGTACATCTCTATTCACCCTCTGTCTGAAACAAGTTAGAGCTTTAAGCCCCACCCCTGATGAGCCCATTCTGCTCCAATTGGTCAGTTTGCCTGATTGGTCATCTTGCCCTACACGTTCCGCCCTTGTCTTGCAGTCTGCAGACAGATACTTGCAGGTAGGCAGCCAATAAGGATTGCGTTACAAGGTGACCTCACCACGTCAAGGAAGTATGGGCTGGAATTCCAACCGGGTGTTTTAGGCAGATTACAGAAGAGCGGTTTCTGTGGCGAGAGTTACTCTTTGGGGTGTACTTTGGGCCTTACAACTTTGCAGACTGTTTACATGCACATAAAGCAATATAACGCACTAAAGTAAAGGGAAAAAACGGAAAAGCATAACAGGTGCCCCTTAATGTTTATAATGAAAACTAGGGCAGGAGATGAAGGAGGTGACTCATTTGCTCTTGACAAAGTGTGTTATTAGCAGAGGAGCTTGGAAGCTCTGCGAGGGTAGAA
>JAODKC010000053.1:716535-741679 GCA_026777985.1 Mormyrops attenuatus | reverse complement strand
CCCCCCCCCCCCCCCCCCCCCCCCCCCCCCCCCCCCCCCCCCCGCCCCCCCCCATCCCGGGTTCAGCAGGACGGTGAGGAAGAGCTCCCCGCCTCTGATGCTCTTATCCAGCTCTTTGGGACCCCCGGGATACTCCTTGTAGAAGATGGTGTGTGTAAACAAGCCACAGGTTTGCCGTGGAAGTACCTGCAGGGACGAGAGTGTGCAACTCAGGAACGTGGTTCTCCAATAAAAGCAATTTATAGCAGAACAGAGGATATGGAAATATCTATGTGCAAATGCACCAAACCTCTGAGGTCTTGTTACGTTTTTTTCCCCACTTTCTTGTAAAACAGTAAGCCAGTATGTACCGAAAAACCTGCCATTATCCAAGAGATATATAATACAATCCAAAAACAAATAATAATAATAATATATATATATATACATATATATATATATACACACACACATATATATATACACACACACACACACACACACACACACCACTGTTAAGTCACTGTGATCAGCAGGATTGCCTTTTGTTGGAAAGTCTGGAGAACAGCTGTGTTTATCTTGTGTGATTTACACAAATGTCTATTTTTTTAAATCTAGATGCACGAGTCCTTCGAAGGAGAAAAAAGGCTATAAACTGAGATGTGAAAGAGAACAATGTCGTGAACAGTATTATTTCTTTACCAGCAGTCATATAACTATAATCATACTGCGGATATGGACCATGGAAATGGAATTAATGTGGGGGGCCTTTGTCGTCTTCCGGTTTCTCATTTGTAGACCAAGAGAAACCCACCGGAATGTCACTTTGCGCAAACCTGTGATGTCACAGCCCAGGCTGCCAGTCGCCCATGGAGACCTTCCATTCCGCACCCCTCTCTATTTTCCCCATTCTATAAGCGAGGGCTTCTCACTACACATCTGGCGGAGACCTTTTGCATAATAGGATATCATGCAACCAGGAGTGATACATAATAGGCCACGGCTGATGGGGACTATGAACTGATGTCCTCAGAGGCCAGCTGTCAAAACGTACCTCTGCATTTTCCCCATTGGATTCTGAGACTGACTTGCCATTTTTTTTCTTCATTGCTGCCTAAGAAAATATATGCCTTACTGTTCCAGTTCGGTGGTTTCATTAAGTCAGGAACAATCGGCATCTTAAATGTGCAGGTGCCTTCATTTTTGATGAAAGGATAAAGACTTACATGCACGTATTTCTGCATTTAATGATGAAATTCATTGTTTTTTTTAAGGAAGTAGGGGTACCAGGTTATTTATGATACCTGTAAAAAAAAGACATTTATTTGGGCTTTTTGGAAAGACACAAAAATACAGGCAACCAGGCTAGTGAACGTGTACAGCTTTGTTAAGATGACCGGGACTCTCTGTAAAAGTATTTTTTTTTTAAAAAAATCTAAATAACACTGTTCCATGACATGCAGAACAAAACAAGACATGCATAAGAACCTTTGTATAAAAACTGAGAGAGTGGCTAACCGGATATACTAGGTAAATGCAATACCCCTGCAATCAGGAAAACATGCACAGCTACAGAAATTGTCTTTATTGTCTAAGCCATGGTAGTGGCCATACACTGACTTGACTAGTTTTGATATTCCTGAAATACCGAAAGTCATTCAATCTTTTCTAACGGGTGGCACAATTCTTGTATATGACCAGCGTCCTGCAGAAAACCACTACAAAAAAAAAAATCAGTATTTCCAGGGAGCAATTCATGTCACTTGAAGCAGTACCGAGGCCCCCTGAATGCTGAATTCTCCCGCAATGGGCAAATGGGCAATACCAGTACATCACTGTGACATGCTGCACAATCTCATTTTTTTCCACACTGGGGCTAGAAAGGCAGCCAGGCCAAATGGGCAGGAGTAAAAAGCATAGCGTGAGGAGATTAACCTGACACTGGCTCTCAGCAACTCCCACAACGGTATCAGAGGCCACCCCCGTACGCGCAGCTCCTACGCTGATGCAAGTTACCGTCTTCTTAGTTCTCAGCTTGTTTCTTTTTTATTATTATTTTATTTATTTTATCACTTGCTAGCGTTTCTACTCTTTCTGTAGTCCCTCGGGAGCGATATAAATCAGCTGCTAATATTTGTTTCCGCTGCTCTACCTCCGCTAACAGTCGAGGCATGCTTGGAAATCTAATGAGAGGATTTTTCTGCACATTAATGTCGGCGAGGAGCGCCTAAAACAGCGCCATTTCCCATCACAAACAAAACATTTAACATTTGCAAGGACGTGTGCAAATTACCGGAGGGGGGGAAACAGTTTATAAGCTGTGTTATATAAGACGTTCGCGTACACGCATATTATTACAGATTTTATTTGCTCATGTCGTCCTATAACCATACGCATTGGCCTAATAGGTAGGCTATATGTGTGTGTGTCTGATTCCTGGGCTTCTGTGAGTCTAACCTGGGCTGAATCATTCTGGCAGTTTATAAAAAAGATGATCGGTAATGAAAAACGTCGGCGTAACTGTTTGTAAATGAAATCGTTAAATTGGACTCATAGTCACTAATTAAAACGACGTGCATATTAATTCACTCCCCCCGGAAAGCACATTAGACCACTTGTATTCATTTTATTTGAGTGATCTCCAGCCGATGTCGGATATTTAGGTCTCCGTTAGGATTGATTGGTCCGTGCGGGTCTTTTGTGGTTCTGAAGCACCGGCGGACCCGAAGCTGCGGACGGTCCTGCCCAGCAGCCCCGATCACAAGCCGCGTCCCAGAGGGACGGAGCTCGGCATGGATGCCGTGTCTAGGTGCGACATCCCATCTTCCAGCCAAACTTACTCCTGCTACCTTCATTGATATGCAGCTTGTGTAACGCTGAATCCACAAGACATTAGAAACTTTATACAGTTTGCTCAAGCTGCCTGATTTACAAAAGGTAAAAAAAAGCATTTGGCTTTGATTTAATATTTTAATCTGCCCGATGCCCTAAAATTCAATTCTGCGCAAAATGCAGTAAATCCTTCATACTGAGAGTTATGGGATTGTCTTGGCCGTCCCTCTTTCCTCCACGCTGGCTCCCTGATATTTCTGCCTTAAATGTGCAAGCAAAACCGCGCTACACTAAGTTGCTCTTCTGGATCGGGTCCTAGAAAGTGCTAGAGACTTCGAAGCATCTTTCTTTGTGTTTGTGAGACTATCAGCTAACTACTTTTTTTCACATTTCCAGAATACCAGCGTAGACCTGCTTGAAGTTCTTTCGACGGTGATTCACGCTATCGGTAGATTTCTGAGATACAATGTATTGAAGCAGCTGAAAGAGAACCGACCTTTAGTGTTCATCTATTAATATGAATAACGGATCCATTTAAAATGGTAATGACGCTGCTGTCCCACATTTTAGACGAAAGCATTATATTCTGCCCCCCCTTTTGCAGCACTTATAAGCCACCGGCTCCTTTCACCACGGTCTGGTAAGATTAGGAAGCGCTACTCGGCATCTTTCCCACCTGCTGACACCAGGCGCTGCAATGCCAGCCCTCACCGCCAGTCATAACACATTTGTTTGTAAACCAGTTAGTACATAACTACACGTGAACCGACACATACTGTGTAAATCACATGTACGGCATCCTATTTTTAATTTTTCTGTTTATTTATTCATTACTGCATCGTAGCTTTGCAGTATGTGTATTGTATCTGCACTTTGTCTTGAGTCTCTGCTTGGGTAAGTTTTCTGTGTGTGTTATCCTCCTCTGATGCTAGCATGACAAATTCTTCCCCTGGCAGCAATAAAATGTACCTCCCATCTATCTATAAACTGGTTGTACAGTTCACAAAATCAAACCAATCAACAATGAAGCTATACTCTCTATACTGTACATCTTCACTGTACACTCCTTAGGCCCTAGACACTTAGTATTAAAAAGAATCTTAGGTGAACGCAAGTGGGCGCAACCACGATCACGATGACGCATTGTGACCTGACCATTCAAACCATTTGCCAAGGTGGTCTGGGATACATTTGACCACATACCTTTTATAGTGTAAACACTAGTGCAGAGCTCTTCAAATATGGCCCTCAATTCCAAATCCAGGCCTTGTTTTCAGTTCTCCCAGGTAGTTGGTGTAATAATTACTGATTCTGATTGGCCACAGAGGCTTCACAACCGGCTCGCGGTTAAAGGAAGGCTGGAAAATCAGCAGGGCTCGGACCTTGAGGATCATGATTTGAACAGCCCAGCTCTAATGCGTCCTGATGTCTCAGCTGTCTGCTTGTGATTCAACCACCCAAGATGCATTTTAAGATCAAGTGTAAACAGGACCTAAGTGTCCCCAAAGAATGAAACCTTTTCCAGAGCTGCATGTGGTTAGCAAGACCGGGCCAAGTCCTGGGGTGTGCCATTAAAGTTAGTACAAAACAGAAGCCAAAGAACATATTGCTCAACTTTTCAGGAGAACAGTTCTACTGCGTTGGTAGGGCAAGACAGGATTTGCAAGTGTACAAGATGTCGACTGTATTACACGAAAAAAAGCCACAGACATCTGATAATCTTATAGAGGGGCATACATAATATAGAATAAATCAAATACGATACAAACTAATAAGACATAAAATAAGCCATATTATATAAATATATATACTTGATCTTGTGTGTAATAATATGTGCAGAAGTCCTAGGCAGAGAAAGCAAATGACATTTGAATGATCTCGTCCGTGTGAAAGCACATGCCTGTCAAAGTCACCACTAAAATCACCACGGTATTTGCAGCAACCATTCAATACAGCCATGTATTTATTGACTGACCACTAGCAGGCCTCGTGTGGCTAATTAATATGTCATTGAGTTATTTCACTAATTAAATTAAATAATTAAGTGAGCTGGTGGTGAAGTTTACCAAACACATGGAATGGCTGAGGTGGCCCCGAAGAGATGTTTGGGAACTGAAGCATTTGTTCATCTAGCCATCCAACAAGATCCAAAAAAAAGTTCTTGTTTATGTTTATCTTACTCTTCCTTTGTGTATTGTCTAACGTGAAACTGTGTTTTTATTCTGAGCGAATATAGACTTACTCCCCAGATAAATTGCTTTAAACATTTTCTTTAACTGCCTAAGACTTTTGCACAGTACGGTACTCATGCATTCACGGCTTTAATGCCATAAAATATTTGAAATGTGCGGGACTTGACATTCAGATGAAAACAAAGCCAGATCCTACAAGAGTTTTAGGATGTCAAATGTGCACTTCTGTAAGTGTGGCACTTGATTTGAATAAATCCATTTTTCACTAAAACAAGCCTTTGTCATGATGTGGTACTCCCACCGTCTTATCTACAAGCTAATTCATACAGGAACTAAAACGCTTTCATGTGTCACCTTGACTGCTGAAACGAGCCGTTCCATTAAAACACTTTTGTCTCACACAGCTGAAGATGCAAGTCAGGGGTATTGTCTTCTGCAAGTATTTAAACAGCACAAAGAACACTTTTACAAATGACCCCTGACAGTAACATGTACTATCACTGCCCAGAAAAATCAGTGGTTAATATCATAGCTATGGCTTATTAATACGGCATCTAGAGTAATCAGGAGTAGTCCCACACAGCTGAAGTAAAACTGTCATCTTGCATCACGGCTAATAGGGTATTACTGCAACACAGAGTTATTTACACTTGTTGATTGGTTGCTGCGATCCCATTACATTCTGTGCAGGGAACAAATCAGGCATTTCAAAAGTTCAGGCCAAGGTTCACCCTTATTTTTCTCATTTAGGTTCAACCCCAAGGCTGAAGCAATTCCATGCTAAAGCACTCTTTTAGGAAAGCAGACTTTACTGCAAAGGCATGTAAAGTACCTCTATTTCATTCATGAGGGGAGAGGAAGAAAAAACAAATGGAATATTTTATTGCTCTGATATACATGGATTCCATTTTTAAGAGTGTGAATACAGCAAGCCGATTCTGCCCACTCTCGTTCACCACTGGGAGACGTATAACTGCAATTTCAAGGGAAGATAGACGCAAATAACCATGAAAAAAGCAGCCTTAGATTTGTGTTCTGAGGAACCGCTACCAAAGGCCTTTGTAATATATAAATTTCATGAGTCAGGACAATTAGACATGAGTTAACATTTCATTTTCTATTCCCCCTGTGCAATTTTTTTTACTACTCCCTCCTGTTCAATTCAGACACTGATTTCCCATCCCAATTAAAGTGGTGTGGTAGTTCAGTGGGTATCACTGTTGCCTCACATCAGCAGGTTTGGGGCTTTGTGCATGTCTGGACTGCTAGTCACATGGAATCCCCAAGTCACATGGGGTCCCCTAGTCACAGGGATCCCTTAGTTACATGGGGTCCCCAGGTCACTTGGGATCCCCAAGTCACATGCGGTCCCCTAGTCACATGGGATCCCCTGGTCACTTGGGATCCCTTAGTCACATGAGATCCCTTAGTCACATGGGATCCCCAAGTCACATGGGGTCCTCTAGTCACATGGGTTTCCTCCTGTAGTCCAAGGACATGCAGTAGAGTAACTCATGTCTCTCAATGTCCGGTAGAGTGTGTTTGTATTTTGCAACAAACTGGCATCCCCTCCAGGGTGTTCTTTGTGCCCCTATGTTGCATGGTATATGCGCCAGGCCGCCCCCCCGACCTTGCTCAGGATAAGCATTTTGAAGATAGAAGGATTACAGCTTAGCATTGCGCCAACTGCCAAGCACTGAGCCAAAATGAAAGGGCTCAAAAGGATATGTGCTTTTTTTTGCCAGCATCAAAAGGGCCGCCATGGCGATGACACGGAAACACAGAGAGCGTTAATACGCTGTGCATCCGAGCGCTAGCTACTCTGGAGTACGAGCCGACTGCAGAGCGCCTCACTTTAAACACAGCTGATGACAGGCGTGGCTGAAAGCTTCATGAGAGCACGGATGGGGGGTATCGTAGGGTGTCTGTTAGGCCTGTGCTGCCGTCACCCTCCAACAGGCACAAGCTGCTGACAGCAAACTGAGGCTCAACTGCTTCTATACATAAATAACCGGCTCACATTTGCAGTCTTTTATACCCCTTTGTGTGCAAAAGAACTAAAAAAAAGAGAAGAATGTTACAGTAATTATTAGTCGTTATGTCAACCAATCAGAATTAATTAACGAGAGACTCCTTGCTCTTTTCAAAATCACGTTTACCAGAACCATCCCATGCTAAATGGGTCCATCCACAGAAAATATTGGCTCAAAATTTAACCGTGAAAAATTCAAATCGAAGTATTTAACTTGGGCACATTCAGTCCACGTCTCTTGAACTAAAGACACATCACCAAAGATGCCATACGACAGAAATTCATACAGAAACGCCCGAATTACTGATGGCAATCCACGCCCTGTCAGATCTGCCAGTTCTGAGGCTGGTGGCCCGGTTGCTAACGCACAGAAAACTGAGTGCCACGCGTGACGATCATAGGAGACTTCGTCTGTCTCTGTGCTGGAGTGAAAGCCAGGGCGGCCCTATTGTGGTGCTCCCATGAGAACTCTGCCCCCCAGAACGATCGAACAAAGTGCGGTCACAGAGTCACTTACTACTTTGCTGCTGTCCGCATTTTCCATCAGCCACTTTTTTATAGATATTACTAGATTTTTTTCCAGATATTTTTATATGGATGTTAAGGGATTGTTCCTTTATCCAGTTATTTATTTGCTTTTTGACACAATGTGACTTACACTGCTTTTAAGTAATATATATCACAAAGCCATTCTGGACCTTCCTTAGGGTCCTGGAAACTCCTATAGGTCCTGGAAGGGCAATGGCGTAACTCATGAATCTTCATTAAGGTGTGTGATGGCATGGAAGCCTTTGGGGGTGAGTCTGGATAATGGTACGTTTTGGTTGAAGAAGTGGGGTGCCCATTCAGGAGAATTTTTCATGGGTCCAGGAAGGGCAACAGTGTAACGCGTATATCTTGATCAAGGTGCTCAAAGGGGCGGAAGCTTACCATGATGTTGTTGTGGATGAAGCCCTTGCGGTAGCGAGCGGGCTTGAGGTGCGGGTACTCCTCCGTGCTAGTCACCCGGATCCCCCAGGCTTTCTTCCAGGCCTCGTACAGCTGCATGTGTACGGGGTAGACCCCAGAGTGGTGGGGGGCCACCGCGTAGCCCATGTTGGTGGGGATGCCGTGTTCCTGCCAGTGCGTGAGGTGGACATGCACACAGAAAAACACAAACAACAGCATTAGGAGTACGGCATACGTTACACAATAAAAACAATATGGAAAAATCAGCAATGAAGTCAACAGTGATTTTTTTCGATTTACGACAACAATAATAATCTTTATTTATATAGCACTTTTCATACATGAAATGCAGTGCAAGATAGATAGACAGATATATGGAAGGGACAGACAGGCAGGATTAAGAATAAGGAACAAAGATGAAGGGAAGAAAGGAAGGAAACCTATTTCAGTTATATGCAGTAATATGTCGAAACATAATGGTACTGTATCCAAGTAGAAACTACAATTCTGAATGTGAAAATACATGCTCTCTTCAATAACTTCCTGCCCCCTAAGCTGAAATTCATGAAAACACTACTGAAGCCAGTCGTTTATAATTTATAACTCCCAGCGGGGTGATCCTGACCATAACATCAACAGCTTGACCTTGAGATGGAGACGGCTCTTTGGTTTGTTAATACAGCTCCACCGCCCGTTAGCCGAGAGCTAATGGTGCGGCGTTACACCCCCGCGAGCGACGGCTGACAAGGCGCGCTGGCTCAGACCTGGCCTAACACCACGCCAATCTGGACCTTCTCCTGAAATACAATGAGTTTCACACCTACACCTGGCTGTAAAAAAAAAAAAAAAAACACCTTTTCCAATTCTCCACCAAAGCAGACGGAATTTGAAAGAAACAAGAGAATGAAAATCGAGAGGATTATTCATCATAAAATATTCATGATGACCTTTTAGGCATTTCCAAATAGATAAATAATTAAGTGACCTTATGAAGCCTGCATCCCAAGTGCTCTCACAGTATTTCTGTACATTACGCTCTCCCTAAAGTCTACTGTCATGCTACTATCGTCCTCTGCGGTTCCTTTGTCATTCGGAATCCTTTTCAAAGTTTTCATAAACAAGCACAAGCCTTGATAATGTTATTTACAGTATCTTTATAGACAGGCCCCAGTGTAGTGTCTGTCTGTGGCCAACAAGGGGCGCCCCAAACACAAATGCATGGTTCTAGTGGCAGTAAACACCACCACTGTTTATAGAGGACCTAGTACAAAACCATAACATGGCCCTTTAGAACCCTTCATCTAACAGAAACAGTCTGTCGTCTAGTATTAAACTCCTAGTAAGCAACCTTCTCTCCAGTATCCCATGAATCAGTGGCACTAACTTTTGCAGCGCTTATCTTTCATACTTTTCTCTCATTCTGCAGAAACATATTCTGATGCAGAAACTTGTTTTTTTCTATATTAGCACTGGGAGCTTTTTTGGGATAACAAAAGCACATCTTTTGTATTTTTGCATTTTATGAGGAGAACGTTCAAGAAAAAGCCAGGGGTGCTAATCAATTAAAGTGGATATCAAGCGTTAATGCGCTTTATTGACCACACGATGCGCCTTTTCTAGATTTAGATATATTACTCTCAGAGCAATTGGTTTGGAAGAAGAAGGTCAACACAGGGTCAAGTAGGGCCACTTTTACTTAGGGCTACTGACAAGCTGTGACACTTGGAATAATCATTCATTTATACGATATTATTATCGTAATTGAAAAATGTAGGGCAGGCGCAATTTTGGAAGGAGATTTCATGCTTTAACAAGCTCTTTCATGACGTCCAGTGGCTTTTCCGTTTATGCCGTTGAGACCGATTAGCTCTTTGCGATTTTCTTCATAGATTTTCACATCCCGTTTCATCTCTCGCCTCGAGTCAAGGCCTTGACTCTGGTGAAACATGTTAAAATATTTATAAACATAGAGCTGCATTAGCTATTACCTCACCACATTCTTTATCTAAACAGTTGAAACATGTTGGTCTTTGTCTCCCGCAGCTGTGATCCCTAGCCCGGCTGAACCTGTGGGCGTATCGGTTACATTTGAGCACGAACCGCATCATCACTTCGCTCGAATCCACGCTGCTTTCGAAGCGGATAGCGCATGGGGACCGTGTCAGGATGAAACCCATTACATCTCACACCTAACGTCTACCGGTTCATAGCATCAAAAAAAAAATTAATAAGATGGAGAGAAAAAAGGAAACAAAATCCCAAGCCTACAGAAGCAGTGTCATGTGAAGACGAAAAGTTTGTACGACGTGCTATCTATCTCTGTGTGGAAACGGGAACAAGTTAATGAGTGTGAAACCCCACTGTATTTTCTCATATGGTTCTCAAAGCCATAGATGTCACCTATCATCAGAGCTTAATCTAAGCTCTCCTGGACTCCTTAACTCGGTTATATTTTTCCTTTCATTCGAACACATAGGCTCTTGCGATCTATTGTTTTCACATCATTTCAGCTGAAAGCCGACTCCTTTGGTTACGGCTGAAGAGTTGTGCTGTAAAAAGGTTCCGTACAGCGCTGGGGCCTAAAGATTTTAGCCTTGCAGAATGCCCCGCTGTTTAATTCTCTCTCCCCCCCATGTTCCCCTGGCAAGGCTGTTGCTCACCAGTGCAAATTCTTTGTTAAGTATCATCTGCTCCATAAGCGACGACTCGTTGTGGAAGAGGTGCGGCTGCATGTGGCTCCACATGTGCGGGAACCACCAGAACTCATCCACGTATCTCAGTAGGAGGTCATCACCCTCATCCTCGTCCTCCGTACCTGCAGGAGAAGCCCAACAACATCGTCTTGGGCAATGTTTCCCAACCCGGTCCTCAGGGACCCGCAGACGGTGCATGTTTTTGCTCCCTCCAAGCTCCCCACTAAATGTGCACCGTCTGGCAGGGAGCTGGGACGGAACAAAAATGTGGACCGTCTGCAGGTTCCCGAGGACCGGGTTGGGAAACACTGGTCTAGGGACAGAAAATAAATCACGTATAACACCCAGCACTGTTAAGTACAAGAGGTTGGCACCATACCCAGAAGACAAAAATAAAAATACTTTACAGCCTCAACATGCGACAGAGACATGAAAATATTTCAAAATGTTATATTCTAAATCAGTACCACAGACAGTCCATGTTTTCACTCCCCCCCCACCTCCCCCAGCTCCCATTAGGGGAGCAAAAAAGTGGACTGACCATGGGTCCCCAAGAACCGGATTGGGAAACACTGTTCTAAATAATGAAAAAACATAAGCTGTACAACTTAAAGATGAATATTTTTTTAGCATGAAATAAATCAAGTTTCATGTATGTTATACTGAAAACATATAATCCGAAATAATTTCTAGAGTTTTATTAGTTTTATAATACCACACAAATATGAATTCTGCTCTGTAATTTTACCTTTATAACTTCTCTCATTTAAAAGGAATTACCAGCTACTGCCTATAAGCCAGCGTGAGCTAAAGGGTTATGGAAATAATTTGAGGGAACACTCAATTAGTTTTGTGAGTCTGAGAGTAATTGATGCCCGTTTCATTTTCGTCATCGTAATCCTCTCAGTTTCAAATAACTCACCAACCCCTCCATTGCACAAGGCTTGAAGGCTCCGGTCTTTTCCCCATGTTATCTCACAATGTCAATTATAGTCAGACACAGCATAATAATTTAGGTGGTTATATTAGATTTTAATACACCTGGCAGTTAAAGCACTGGGAACATTACCTTGGCTCACCTTATAATAGCAACGCACTTCTTCAGGCAGCAAACAGACATAGGCAATCATAGGCAAGACAGACAGATGTGAGGGATCTCACCGGTATGGTAGAACTTTCCGGAAAATCCGAGGTTGAACGTGAAATTGGTGATTTGAGATCGGAGGAGGTTTTGTGTGTCCAGCAGGGCCTAAAGGATCACAAACACAAACAAAACGCAAACAATGAGATTCGACGGACGGTTACGGTGCCAGAGCGAGTCTGCTGAATTTTAGTGGTTCATCCGCACCTGGAAACCAGTTGCTATGGACCCTCATTTCACTCCCTTATAAATGTCACCCACGGTTATGACGAGAAGGTTTGCAGCTAGGAAGGCAATCTAGTAAAACACTAGGCATGGAAGCAAAGTGAATACAATTACATGTGAATGTGTTGTTTACTGAGGCATTAAAACGATTGCACAAAATGGGTGGATAGGCCAGTGTAAATCACATTTTAAGACGGCTATAATTCAGGAAATGCAAAAAGGATCACATTGTGCATAATGCTGCAAAAAGGTCCGACCATCACTCTCACCCAGCCTGTATGACCACGGCGTTTGTTTACATTTGCCTGCACTGGCTATGAAATTGGAAACTCTTCTCCCGCTTTTAGATGTTTAATTCCACGCAACTCCAGGTATATTTCTTAGACTTCGGCTAACAGACACCATTTCCTAGGTGCCAGTGCGACATAAACCCAAATTGCCTCGCAAAGTTTGTCCGGTGTCTGACCGACATGTCTAACTTTCACTGTCTGCAGATTAACTCTGGCTGTCGCCTCTGACTGATCATGCAAATTTAAAATGTATTTATATTTTACACGCCGATGGGCTTGGCAGAGGTAAAGTAAGAGTATGCGTGCATGCTATTTGGCTGCCAGAATAATTCTGGCTCCCATTGCCTTAAATAAGCCTTTTAAATTAGTTAATTATTTCTGGCTCTTAGACAAAACACAACACATTTTGTTTAACTAAAGGTCAAGGCTCCTAAACCTCCTGAAGGTTTTAATCGCATTTTTTGGGTTTGGCCTGGAGAAGGTTCTAGGGGGCGGGTCCAGTATTTTAACGACCTGTATCCTGCCCTCATCTACAGAAAACGTGGTATCTTCGGAGACAGCTGCTCTAATTCCGAGCGGCCGTCAAGCGACAGTTAAAACACTGAGGTTTAGACCCTTCTACCGGAAGAGAATAAAAATCCAAAGTCAGCCAACTAATTAAATACTCCCTTCTCGGGCGAAAGGGCTGTAACGATCAATACGGCCTAGTTGTTTTGCAGGCGGAGGATGATTTATAGAACGCACAGGGCAGATGGCAGATTCATGGCGCCAACACAAATTTTCTGATATCTTTCTCATCGAGTGCGCTTGAATGTGATCGACATTATTTCACAGTGCATGCGGCCGTGTTCATTTTGCAGAAGGTGTGTATATACATGCCTGTTTGTGTTGGTCAGAGGGCTGCAGGCCTGTCTGCGTTCTTTGCCGAATGTATTATATGTTTGCGCCGGGCATGGCGAGGCGTGCTGAACTTGTTAGCATTTTTCACTGGGGATATTACTCAAGCTGTTATTGAAGTAGCACAATGGACCAGGCAGGGACATATGAAAGTGGGACAAGCTCCAGCGGAGATCAGTGCAGACGTCACATGACCATTAGTGACCTTATTCAGACGGACCGACTTCACAGGCCAGGTGGAAAGGGCATGTTAACATGAATTTTTTCCTTGGTTTATATACAAAATGTTTGTTTTTTTTTTTGTTTCAAATTTTGGTAGTAATTGGTTAACTTCAAGTGAACCCTAAAAGCACATATTGCAGCAGTACTGTGGAACCCAAATTACTGGATTAGCGGGGTTTCTAACTTTGATCAGCTAGCTGGCATGAGATTTTCAATTCGAGACAAGTCTGCACACACATGCACACGCATTTACATGTATGCAACAGCTTGATTGCCTTGTGAATAGTCTGTAGGGTTGCAAACTACCTCAATGCTTTTAATTGAAGCTACTTTTAGGTTTATAACAGAATAATATACATTTGCCATAAGATTTTTTGCATGGGCGCGAGAATCTGAATGCGTTAGTTGGCAACGCAGGTTTAATATTTTTCAAGGACACATAATTCAACATCTACACTTCTGAGCGATTATTTACACTGAGAATTAAATAAATTATGTCTGCAAATTCAAGAATCAGAATTACACCTTCTTGGCCAGGAATGTAACTTGTAGATGAAATTTCCTACTAGTCTGAGCTCCTGTTACAATGTTCATGCAGACACTCACACAAACAGTGTTTAATCTACACTGAACCTCTAGTCACTTTGCAGACATTTTTATAAAGCAGCACCCATAAAAATCCATAAGAGATAAAGTCACATTGTACCCAGGGCCAGATCCAGGCACAAGCAAATTAGGCAGCTGCCTAGTGCCCGATCTGCACAAGGGGCCCAGACAATGTCATGAAAAAAATATATTATATTATACTATACACGGGGCCGGCTCTAGTTACAGGCAGAATAGGCAATGCCTCAGGGCCTTGAATTATCTGTGTTGCGGAGGAAGCGAAATGATCATCAGTTTTCTTGGTGGGGGGGCCTCTCAAGTTAAACTTTGCCCAGGGCCCCTGCAAAGGCAGAGTGGGCCCTGATTTTACCACGAATCAAAGAGCATTAATCGATGAACTCCTAACTTAAACTCACGCTTGTCTATTTGCTGAGTGGCCACTTACTGTAAAATCCAATACAGTAAGATCAGAAAATGACAGAATCGGCGACATCAAGGAGCAGAAGTACATGAATATTTATTCCGTCATGCTCATGTCCCCAAAACCTTATGCACATATTCTGAGGAGAACGATAAGGGCCTATTCATTAGCGAATGCCGAACATCGATTACATTCGTCGCATATTAAAAAGTTCTCATAGAAGAAAAATAAATAAAACATTTCTAGCTACATATCACATCATCTTTGTTTATTTCCTAGGTATTTATGTCTGTGTGCAAGGAAGGAGAGAATGAAATTTCCCTCGCTGGCTCTGTCAGATTCATCTCAGTGTAATATGGCAATGGAAAAAAAAAAATGACATTCCGGAAGGTTAGTGGACGTGACAACTTTCACTGTCGTCCCTATTCTGACAGAATATCATGTCTTCCGTTCGGATACAAGATATGGTAATAGTGATAAAGAATTCACCTCTGCAGAGGGTAGTGGAACCCTGAATTCATCATCTACACATCTATCTCAGCCTCAGCGTTTATTGTCTAGCAAGCCTTCAGTGAAAGTGCTGGTCTTACACGTTAACACGTCCTCCTCCTGCTCTATCAACAAAGGTAAACATTAATGCAGCTACACGCTCACAGTGCCATGCCTACAAGGTCACACTATACACCGGTGGAGATTAAACCTTTATGGAATTATAACCTTTTGTATCCAGTACATAAAACAAATGGTGACAGTTTTGTAGCAAGGGTCGCGGTGTGGAATTCTCGTAATAGAAAAAGTAAAAAATTGGCCTTCAGACGAGAGGCACTGATTGCGATTTAGTTAACATTAATGCGCATCCACGGCCATTATACTTCGTAAAATAACACGACGCAGAACGTAGGCACAGATAAACTCCAAAACATGTTTGTGGGATGTTAATGTAATAACCCGGTTTAGTAGCTAAAAGAGAGATGGAGAGTCCGACTTTATTCTTTTTTTGTTTTCCGGTAATATGTTTTGATGTAACACTGCTATTGTAATCAGGCCCGATGACTGGTATTAATGTGTCCATATTCAATTTTGTTCCATTGTATAACAATAAAGATGAACTTTGCCTCGCAAAGCTGGGCTTGTTCGGGTTTAGAACGGCAGGTGAAAGGAATGCAGATGAAAACACCGCCATTGTGAGGCAGAAAAAGGTCTGTTTGGAGACAGAAAGGACTTTGATGGTGTATTGATGCTGTTAAACTGGACTATTAATATCAGCTACAGGCTTACTGTCATGTTTGCTTCCCGATAATCACAATACTGGGAAGCGTCTTCCCGAGCAATGGAAACAGGCTGGTCATCTCACACGATGGCAGCGCACTCGTGGGCAGAATCACCGCGGCGACGGAGTTCATTATTCTGCGAAGCGTGACGCCCGGGAACATCCGTGAACTCGCTTCATTTTACGCACGGAGGCACCGCCGGAGTGGCGGGCTTTGGTACCTTAACGCTTTGCAGCCCCTCCCTCCACCCGGTCTTGGCAGGGGAGCCACGGGGAAACATGACAAGAAGCCCAAGCCTGTCAGTCTGCATGCGGCCAGCAGTCGTCCCGGCAACCTCAGTCTGAAGGCATATCCATCACTACCTGTCTCCAGCAAGGAGGAGATGACGGTGGGAGAGGACGAGCGCCTGGCTGGAATATTTATCAGTGCACGTTTAAGGAAGACATGAAACGTATGAACTAAAAAGTTATTTTATGATGACAAGGACTGTGGTTATTATGAATTTTCTTGTTATTATATAGCATTTATTCATTTATCCATTATATAGCATTGATTCATTATGTAGCATTCATTCATTCATCCATTATATAGCATTCATTCATTATGCAGCATCATTAATTCATCCATTATATTGCATTCATTCATCCACTATAAAGCATTCATTCATTCAAAATTTTATGATTCATTCATTCACTCACTCATTCATCCATCCATCTATCCATTTTCTATACCCACTCGTCCTACGCAGGCTTGTGAGGGTCTGGAGCCTATCCTGGAAGCAACAGACACAAGGTAGGGAATAACCCATGGCGGGGTGTCAACCCATCATAGGGCAAGGATTATTTATTATTATTGTTGTTGTTGTTGTTGCTGATGCATTATATGTCTTCATCAATATCAATACATCAAACATCAATACTGATGCACATCTTTCTCCGCGAAGTACACCTGATCTCTTCACAGTTCACAAATGCTGCGGTTCAACGTCTTTCCTGAAAGTTTGAACAAGCTGATGCTGGTGAGGATCTAAACACACCAAAACCCAAACAAATGTTTTCGCATGAAAGTTAAACGCCTTGTGTACTTTGGTTGGGGATATCAATCAAATGATTTGCATGGTGAGCTGTTACAAAACAACGCAACATTAAAAATAACCCGACAATTTCTTTCTTCTCCCTCCAGAAAATGTCAGTCAATATCTATTAATTTTCATGAAAGCCCCCATGGCATCATTTTTCAGATCATGAAGTTGTGCGCAATTCAGAAGACTATGCAACTTTGCCAGAGCTACTAGGCTGGCGGCTCTGGGTAGCTAATCCAGGTTTTGGCACCAAAGTATATTTTATTAATGCTCGACAAAGTGTTTGTACTATTATGCTATTATAACCTAATGAAAAGCAGGCAGCTCTGAGGAAGAAAATCACCAGCATAAGGTTTATCAGCCTTTAAAGCTTCACGTAGGCTGCAATGTTCCTGAAAGCTTCCATGCAGAAGAGAGAGACATCAGGAGCAAAACAGAGACAGCTATAACACAGACATCAAAAATAAAATCCGGATCAGACAGGACGCTGCAGGTAATGCAGCGAGAGGCTCGGGCAAAAGAAGACTTGACATGACACAGAGCGTTCCAATGCTGGACTGATGAGGCTACTATAAAGGTCAGCTATACGAAGAACTTCTTCATCCGGCAAAGCAAAACACCTAAGAAGCTTGAAATGAAAGCAGACCCATGGCCCTCTTATCAGCCTTGCACAACTATGATGCAATTGTGACATCACAAAGAACGCTAGAAAAAATAAAAAAAGAAAGAGGACCGAAAGTAGCGACTGCAGGCACAGTTAAAATTACATGGATAGCTTGGCAAAGTGCTGCTCAGTAGATTTTACGACTTCAGTGGGGGCCAGTATGGAAGTTTTCAGTCCCGTTTGGCTTCTACATCGCTCCCAAAGGGGACGGTCAACACCACACACACCTTTATAGCAGCACGGAATTTTCAAGAGCGTACTACAAGCTTTCTTGTTTGTCAGAATGATTTCCCACAGCAGCTGTCAAAATCTTGCTGAGTTGAACGCAGCTCTTGCTGGGATTGGTTTCGCGATGCCCTTTCTGTAGTCGGATGTGTCCATTGGTGTCTCGATCCATTTTAGTTCGCTCCCCAATAGTGTAAATATCCTGCCTCATCTCAGTAGTTAAAAGTGTAACGGTGTCTCGAATGGAGAACCAGCCCACACCGGGACCACGACACAGGACAGCCAAAAGACCCTCACTGGGTTTTCAGGATGCTGTTCCTCCATATTGCATCTTTCCTCAAGTACCAAAACAGTAGCTAAAAAGAACGTATCACAGAACAACTACTCTGTCGGCCCTAAGTGTGTCTAAAAGGCTTTTTGGGAACTTTGTTGTCAGAAATTGTGTTGTTTCAAAATGATCTCTGTTCACACTAGTGTTCCAGTTTACAGGCTTGCCATGTGTATGACCACTTGGGCAGACTTGAGACCACGTAAACAGTGAACTCATCAGGAATTATTAGGTTTGAAAGGTGGGCATTTTGTGATGCAGTACTGAAGAAAATAGGAGTCCATTTGAAGGTTGACTTAGCAATTTCAGGCAGAGAGAGAGAGATTTTCATCTACTAGATCATTCCCATTTAGAAGATAACACAGAACGTAATCTCCTTCTAGAACCAGCTAGGTATGTCTCAGTAATTTCATTCTAGATAACCTCAGATCACACTGTATGTGGCAATAATAATTATAATAATAATAATAGTAATAATAATAATAATCATCATCATCATTATCATTTCCAACCAGTATGGGGTCACAGAGAGATGGACCAGGACCTTATTCCAAACAGCAAAGGGCAAGAGGATAGCCCCTTCAGGGAATCCACACAAACACAGGCACAAGCACACACTATGGGCAATTTAGAGACACCAATTAGCTCTCAACGGAGTGTGGGAGGAAACCGGAGCACATGGATGTAACCCATGTGACATGGGGGGGGACGTGCAAATCTCATACACGGGGGGAGGGGGGACAGGAAGACGCAGAAGGAGAAACACGGGTTCCCGGTGTAGTGATAACTGCTACAGTGAGGTCATGCACATAATTTTTCTGGTGTATTTTACACCTCCTTTTAGAACTTAGTGATTTAGTGATCAGTGGTCATTGTTGATACACCACCATGCACAACAACAAAATGTGTCCTCTGCATTTAACCCATACTGTATGTGACATAGCAGGGGGCAGCTAATTCAGCACCCGGGGAGTAGTGCTTGGGGGCGGTACCTTGCTCAGGGTACCTCAGTGGTGCCTTGCTCAGGGTACCTCAGTGGTGCCTTGCTGGTCAGGGATTTGAACCTGCAATCTTTCAAATACAAGTGCTCTTCCCTAACCATTAAGCCACCACTTTGTCAGTGTTAGTTCAGCTTTTCCAACACATTTGCCGTGTTGCTAATTTTCGCTGTGTCCCTCCTTTGACGTCGACATTCCTCAGCCTTTAGGCTGGCCGTTACCTGGCTTTAGCCACGTTAAAAAAGTAGCATCTAGCTATATGTGGAACTTTCTCACTAGTAGTGAGAATCTCAATAGAGATATAGACATATAGAGATGTTGAGGCATGATGTTTCAGTACGTCATTTATGGGAGGCTCTGGTTTGCTCATGGGGGCATTGGGCAGGGATAATGTAAAGCGCTTTGAGACAATGTAATATTGTGAAAATGTGCTACACAAATTGAATTGAATTAACGTATGTCAGATATATTAATACCATAAATGTATTCTTACATCATATAAGGTGTTTAATAATATAACAAGTGTAATTTCCCCATGACAAAATACACAGAAAATATATGATTTTCATTTTAAAAATTGACATTCTTGAACTGAATTTAAATATTATATTATAACAAATATGGAATCCAAATTATAAATGATTTAACAGTAAATATGCTTAGGTTTCTTTTTGTAAATCATTTTTTTGGGCTTGAAACTGTAATTTTTCCAGATACAATATTACCATGTCTAAGCCAAGATTTTACGGGATAAGTAAGATACATTCTGTTGCTTTGATAAGCCACCACACATTTTCCTTTGAATGGGATATTTGGCAAAACAGAGTGAAATGAAAGCCAGCTTGGCCCTTAATCTATAACCGGATGCAATTGATAATCAACGCTAATGAAATCACCGATTTTATTAAGTTAAACCTTGTCCAAATTATATTTACATGGAGAATCAGCTAGCTGTGTCATTCATTAGGAAATAATGACGCTGGCTGTTTCCTCAGCTTCTGCAGAAAAGGCATTGAGAATTAATTAAAATAACAACAACAAAAAACATGCACATCCCTGAAAACCGGAACGATTCCCTAGGCTCCTGCGCCAACCCCCAGCCAATTCACAGCAGTGACGTTGTGAATAACAACAGTTAACAACAGGGGCATGAGACAGAGTGTATTTGGTGGGGGGGTTTAGCGGTTGGGGGGTACAGAGAAACATGTAAATCGCCATCCATACGGCGATCAATACCCAGCATGGAGAAAAACATGCCGGAACCATGACAGGAAACGGAGGACGCCTTCGGAAAGGAAGGAGGAGGAAAACAGCTCCCTGAGGGGCGCGGTGATTCTCCAGTGGGGCTGAGATTGAACAAAACGCCACAAGTGGCCAATACCTGTAATGTTCACCACGCGGATGGGCATCTGCGTTCCCACCTCGCCGCGTATGATCACAGACGGCAGGACAGCTGAATTGCTAATGAGATGCAAACAGAAGGCTATGGAGGACTCAACACTTCCAGAGTCCTTCTCTGTGATTTCTTTGTATGAAACGGCATTGAACAATGAGTCCTCTATGGCAGGGTTCTGCAATTCCAGTTCCTGGCGGGCCAGTCTGCTCAAACACACCTTACTGTGTTGCAGACCGGCCCCCCAGGACCAGAAATCGTGGAACCCTGCCAGAGAGGACTGATACACCGGCATCTATGGTGTATCAATTAGCCTACCAAAAATAAGCTAGGCGTAACAAATTAGACATGCAAATACTTAAGAGATTATTCCTGACACAGTTCATCAAGAAGTTCTTTTAAAGCCTTATTACAACAGCAGTAATTACGCTGAACAATTCAGGAGGCCACAAAACTCATTCCTGCTACCCATAACTGCCGGCGAAGGTATCGATTTCCGCCCCCAGCAATAATTTGTCGTTAGGGGCTTTCCCTCATAATAAAACTGCGGTGTGATATTATGACATTCCATTTCCTCTAAGAAACCGGTAAATATACAGAAACACATAATTCCCATAGCAAGTGCCCGTTCGAGCAGAATCGCTGAAGCAAATGATAAAGCAATCGACTAGAGGCAACCGACAAGTCCTGGGAAATATTACATCTTCCATCATATGGAACCAAAAATTTTTGTCTCCATCAAACTATCGCACACAGAGCGACATGCGGGGCGCTTGTGATTAAGCTAGTCAGCAACAATTTAATTAGAACAAAATGTCACTATTGGAGCTGGTGCCGGTGGTCTGAGTGCGGAGAGCACACCGGTAACCATTACAGCGTGCACATGAAGCTTCATTACCGGCCTGGCGAATTATTCTCCCCTGCCACCAGGAGGATCCATTGATGAGAACATTAGCAATGGGAGGGCTGCATATTGCGAGTGTGATATCATCAACAACATATTCCAATAACTTCCTGCAAATGAAGACATATGGACGTGCGCGTGAGGGGCAGACTACTTCAGATGCCGTAACGTTGCAGCGTTGTATCGAGTAAGTTAATCGTCTGCTTTGATTTCCCGACGTTACACACAAATTGTATTTTTTCCGTTATTTATTTCCCTAATGTAATAAATTACTGCTGCATTTTGTTTATTTATTTAGCAGATTTTTTTCCCCCAAAGCAACATATATTTTTGAGACAGCAGGGTCAGCCAGTCCCTGGAACAATTAGGGGCTAGGGCCACGCTCAAGGGCTTAACAGTAAAGTGACTGCCAGCGCAATAAATAAAACATTCAAGGTATACTTAAAAACCTGTTGTAATACACCAATGGCTGGGTAACTTTTATGTTCATAATGGAAGTAAAACAAAAGACTGTTCAAATCAGTTCTATTTTTTTTTTTTAATGACTGCTGCAGTTAATGCTAAATTGTCAATGAAACAGGCTGGATCTAAAAGGTTGTTTCCAGTTTCAAGGAAATTATTCATCGAAACCCTATTGGGAAGCAGCAGAAAATCTCTGCCGTCAGTTTCGGCGCAATGTAAAAACGTGTGCTATAATTACACCGCCAGCACCTCACAGCTTGTTTTTTTTTTAATGTTGAGATAATGAAAACGATCAGTTAGGAACAGTCATTTCTAAAAACATCTTTAATGACTCTTTGAAGTGTTTATTCATTCTCTGATTTAAATAAATACATTTTATATTATATATAAAAGCCAAATGAAAGCCATATCAAAGCCACTGGCTTTGATAATATGGGACTAATGTGAAATAAATATGCTAAACCATCCAAAATCAGGCAATTTACGCCCAAAACGTTGCCACTTGTCACGTGCAAATCTTCAGTCGGTCACATGCGTAGGAGCACAAATTCCATTTTGCAACAAATTCATTTCGTATAAAAAAAAAAGACCTTGAAACCAGAGACAGACAGAAAAGCAAGGCCTGTGTTTCCGCTCGACCCCGCTCTTCGGTAAGCACACGGAGCAGAACGACTCTCCACTCGCTCTGCGCCGCTTGACCTTGGTTGACCTCCGCAGCGCACATGCGGTCCGAGTCATATTTCAATGCTAAGTCGGTCATAAAATATCGGCGGGCGACAATGAAAACAATCTGCTTCGGAAACACTTCCCCCGAGATGACATGCTCTTCATGCAATAACCATGTCCTCATTTCCAGGAATCTGGCGCTTTCAGAAAATTGCTAGCCATGTTTTAAAGTGTAATATAACAGAGAGCTCTTTAACTGGGTGCCCTGGCGAGTGCGGACCCAGGGCCTGTCCACATTTCCTGCTAAAGACATGCCTGCGTCTACACGTAGGGGCAAAGAGTGTTGAGGAAGGGGTGACTGTGGGGGTTGTGGGCCAGCGGCCGGGGGGGGTGTCCTTCACGGGGAAATGCACAGCTGGTGTGATGAAATCACAGGAAGATAAGGATACGGAATGACTGAAGAATCTCAGAGGTAAGCTACTGAACTGTAACACCAAGCTACATGGACCACTGCAGCAGACAAAGGAGGTCCCTCAAATTCTCTAAAGACTCGCTAATGAGCTTCGGCCGTATTTTGCCGCTGTACGCTCAACTCAGCTGAAAATGTCAAGGAAAGATGAGTTTTCTGCCTGATCTTAACCATTAGGTTCTTGCTTTGCTGGGAGATGCTCTGCAGCTCCCACTCTCATTCTCCATTCATTAGCTTAGCTGCACTTATGCCTAGTTGACTCTTTGACAGCATGTATGTGTCTAATGTGGCATTTCCCTGACTTGTACGCCGCTTTGGACAAAAGGCTCTGCTAAATAAAGCTATTTTTTCCCACATTAAATTTGGCCAGGTCATCTTGTGAGCAGTAATATAAGGGGAGTCATAGAATAATGACACCAATGTGGGAAAAGTGTTGCCTAATTCTTATAAACGGCAATAAACAAATCAGGTCTAATTTGGGTCGGCACTGCCCAGTATGAATCTGATTAACTTACCTTGGGTGTGAAGTCACCTGCTCGCAGGACCTCCACACCACAGTTTAAATATACAGTATCTGATGAGAATCAGTCAAGAAAGAGTTACAAACCTATTTCTGGAACCATACTGGACACGGTCAAAGACATATTGTCCGCCAGTAATAACCTTCCCAAGAGTGGCCACTCTGCCAAATCCATCCCTCAAACAGCAAGCCATTAAATCGCCCATGAAGTTACAGAAAAACCTAGAAGAACATCCAGAGAGCTGCGGGCCTCTTTTTCCTTGGCTGAGGTCACTGTTAATGTCTCCACCATCAAGACACCAGTGAAAATGGGCTACATGGCAAAATATCAAGGTAGAAACCACTGCTTGGTAAGAACAGAGCTCTTGCTTTTGTTGAAAACTCCCTATACAATCTTTTGTCATTGTACCAAAATTGCAGGCCTGTTTGCAATACCTGCTTGTTGTTTTAACTATATATTTTCAGAAAAACTGTAGTAGTACCATCTCCACTTGGAACGTGAATGTAATCCAGCATCAGATGAGGCCACGTTACATCTGTTTAAACCGTCGTTTCCTTTTCCCATGAATATCAAGCGAGCTCCGCTTTTTCCTCTGCTGAGATTCTACTCATCTGAGGAGGATGATGTCAGATGAAATCCGACACGACATCAAAACCTCTGCCACTTCATCCGACACAGGCCCCGCCACGGTGCCATCAGGGCCTTGCATTCCGCAGGAACGCATCACACGCGTCGGCCCTACAGAGCTGCGACTTATCACAGAGCTGGAAATTACGCCCCCTGTCCCCTGTCAGAGGGAGCTCATCCAGACACGATTTGCGCTGGTTAAAGTTAATATTTGGAGTTCCTCCCATTTTCAGCCGTCCCACGCACCCGACCCCCACTCTGTAATGAAATTTAATAAGCATAATGGAATAAATTCACTCTCAGGACCAAAGTAATATTTACAAGACATTGGACTAGCTAAATCACAGTGAAACTGAAATCTCAGAAGGGACATCCTTATGGCCATGCTTATTAAGGTAAAGCTCTATCAGTAATGACGGTTACAATTACGTTACAGTATTATCAATGACGGTTACAATTATATTACAGTATTATCAATGACGGTTACAATTATGTTACAGTATTATCAATGACGGTTACAATTACATCACAGTATTATCGTAAGACATTATCAATATTATTGTCATTGCTTAGTCTTTATCGTTATTTAAAACATCCTTCGTTTCAGCTACTGTTGGAAATAAATAAATGGAAACGAAGGTAAGCATGATCAAATAAAGACTTTCTTTTCTTTTTTAATATGCATCAAACCTTCAAAAGACGAAGAGATCTCCTTAATTGCAAAAAGAAAGATGAAATACCTAACAGGTTGGAAATGAGTATTCCGTGTTATATCTGAAAATCTAGAGCACTGTTTCTCAACTGGTGTGTCACGATCTAAAAATGGAAAAATACGTATACTGTTTTAAAACGTTCTATTTACCATTACTGTATTTTGTGAAATAAATTTGGATCAAATTTTTAAAATTGGGTTGTGACTTAATGACCAAGGGAAAATGTGGGTCCTGAGGCTAGACCAATGAAAACCACTGATCTAGAGTACAGGTGTCAGACTCCAGTCCTGGGGGGCCAGAGCCCTGCACATTTTTGGGTTTCCCCTCATTTAACACACCTGATT
>JAODKC010000053.1:706258-716435 GCA_026777985.1 Mormyrops attenuatus | reverse complement strand
CATAGCTGTTGAGCTGAATCATTTGTGGTGGAACAGGGAAAGAACTAAGCTACACAGGGCTCTGGCCCTCCAGGACTACAGTTTGACACACCTGATCTGGAGTATTCCATGCAACATCTGAGTATCTGGTGTATTCCATGCAACATCTGAGTAATCTAGAGTATGGTTTGCAGCATCTGAACATCCAGAGTATCCCATGCAGGATATCATCTATTATGTTTAATATGTTTCTAATAACAAATGTCAGCTCATACATAAACATGAAATAAAGCAGCCCAAAGCACAGAATCCATTTGAACGCTTTCCCCACACAGTCAAAGCAAAGCCGGCCATACATCAGTAGAGTGGCTTAGCTTTTTGGACTCATTGTAAAAAAAATAATGTCACTCAAACCCAGACAGCCAAAATCTTTAGCATCCATACAGATATGCTGCCTTTGATCGCTTGCCTGGTTCCTCCGGGGCCTTTTTAACACAGAGGTGCCCACCAGAGCATGTGACACCACGTGACGTGAATCTGCAAACGTCACGGCCTTCGGTTTCTGAGAGGCATTGCATTCAGACATGCCTGAAAGTGCGTCTCAGGGCTCCTTTTTATGCATCAGGAGACAATGAGGGGCTAAGAAGATTTAAGGCTATGTGCGCTATGTAAGAACGCGTGGAAAGTCCAGACAAAACACTGGCTCGGCTGCCTATAGCATTTGGGGTTAAATGTAAAATCTGGTCGTGTGAACCAGGCGTGTGCCATTGTTCCTCGTGAGAGTGAATGCGTTTTCAAACACAAATATGACTTTTTATATGCAATTACTGCCTCACATCACCAAAAAAAGCACAAAATTTTTGTGTTTGCTTGCGTTTTGCATCACTTATGACTCATTTTTGTTTCCTTGTGATAGACCTACAGGGTAAACATTAGAGTGAAAATAGAAATGTTTATATTTTGTAACATCCTCTCAAAAGGACTTGTTTACTCATAAACTAAACCTGAGAAACCCCAACATTAGAAAAAAAAACACATTAATTTGTTATTTTTATATTTTCTGGGATAATTTTTGATCCTGAAAGATGCTTTGAGTATGATCTCCGGTGAAACTTTAGTGGAATGTGAAGATGAAAACAAACTCAATACTACACAGGTGCTCAAAGCGTGTCGTCACAGCAACCGTGCTCCCGCTTCCGCCTCGTCATCCTTTCATACACACAGACGGCCATTTGAGGCAGCGAAAACTGAACACTTCCTCCGAATGAAAGCTTTTGGATTCATTCCAACATAAAGATAAATATAACGTAGCCATATACATGCCAATATTGATATTCATCGCTTTTGTAACCATTGCTCCTAATTTTAAATCACTGATGGTCTGCAACAGTTTTACAAGGAAAAAAAAAAAAAAAATATATATATATCTAGAGACCTATAATATATATCACCCGCAATTGCAGTATCAATCTTCAGCACTCTAAAGCTACCCGAAGATGGATAAGGACTCCGCAGCTTTTGGATAATGGCAAATTTCAGCTGTTCCTGGTTTCCTGAGTGCAAGTTTCAAACTGAGCCTTTTATAGGTTAAAAAAAAAAAAAACATGTTCGGCAAGCAGAAAGGCGGCTTTCTTCCGTGCTCTTTTACCCGCAGAGAGGCGCCCTGAGCTCCCGGAGTAGCTGTTCCCCAAACAACGCTCTCACACAGGCGGACGGGGCGTAAGGTGCGCCTTATCTTCCGGAGTGCAAAGTCACCCAGCCAAAACAAGTGCCTCACCCAGCAAAATTTTAAAAAAGCACATAGATAAGCATCCGAGTCCCATGATGAACTGGGATCCCAGCAAGATCACGCTCTACCTCGCACCCTGTGCTCTCCGCAAAGTAGCCCCAGATCCCAACATCCCTGACTAGGTTTCGAATGGGTGAACGGCTGATGAATAAATAACTTCGTCCCATGAGACAGACGTCCTCTCAACACCAGCTGTGTTAATTATATTAATTATTTTTGCGCGCAGTAATATGTTCTCGTTTCCCCATGAGAAGCCAGTTTATGGATGTATGCTGCTTCCATTTGCAGCTGCTAAAATTGTGGTTAAAAGGATCTACATCAGGAAAGCAAAAAGGAAAATAGACATACGGCCATAAACATATATCTCATTCACCCTGACGTGAATCATGACTATGTGCCACAATGGTTGAAGTGAGATGTCATCACGGGGGCCTTACTACAGCAGGAAAGTAATATATACAGTTTGGCCTCACAGAACTCCGTTGATCTATGATATCATTATGCCATTTCTTTGCTAGTGCTAGGATAACCCTCCTGTAGTCCAAGATAGACCTCAAGGCACAATGAATAATAATAAGTGTGTCAAAAACAACAAAAAAAGAACCAGGGTTAGCTGTTAACTGCAACCTTACAGCAAAAACTCAAAAAGCATTAGAGTGTATAGTCTTACTCTCTAACAGAGCAAATCAAATAAAGTACCCGTTGTCCAGATGCACTGGGAAACGTCCATCTGAACTCTACTGAAAGACTGCAAGATCGTCTCTCTCTGTAGCTTGGAGGTCCGACTTTAATCAGAGGCGGCTGGTCCATAGAGGCAGAGGAGGTAGTACCTCTATTTAAGGTCAAAACATGAAACAAGTAACTTTGAAATGACCATAATTTTAATTGCCATAACTTTATTGTCGTCATTTAAAAACATATCCTCTCTCTTCTTTTGGAAAATTTACAATTGTAAACGTACTATCGTCTTACCTCCTCGGTGTTTTTTTTGCCGTCAGTCGGCATTGTATTTACCAAAATGGCAGTTCACACCTACTGTCAGTAACACATCAAAGTATAAAGGGTTTGGTTGGGGAGGGGGGGGTGAAACCACAGCTAAGTAGGAATCTTCTGACTCAGAATCCGAAACAAGCATGTGTAAGCAATAACACTTCTTTCAATGTTGAAAAAAAAACAACAGACCATACTACACTTCCTCTAAACCTCCTGTGAGCACAAAGGGTATAAAACTTGAGTACGACAACGTGTAGTACAATTACTGGGAGGAAGAGAGCAAAATAACGTCTTTACTCTCTCAAATCCCCGTGTGCTTGTCCCAGTTCTTTCAGTGCGAGTTTCTCATTTTAATGAAGTCTGGGTGAGGCCTTCTCTGCGTGAATGAAGATCCCACTTAGGAATCTCATTTGTTTCACGGCGCTATCAGCACACGGGGCGGGTTTTAAAGAGCCAGCCCCGACATACGTGGCACTTAGATTAATGATTCGAAAATGATCGCAGAAGAAAATGTATTTAAGCCCCATCCCTCAAATATAATTGTTTGGGCAGGCAGAGCCGCAGTGTGCCCTCAAAGGCCTTCCCCCTCAGGGAAGGGTTGCCGTACGTCAAAGCGACCCTGTAGTGCCCCAGGACCACAGTCCCCACCCCAGTGCCGGTGGGAAAACAGCGTCCCGGAATGACAGCCAGTGACCCAGGAGACAGGTACACCATCACCCCCTGCGACTGGGGGACAACCAGAGATACGGCAAATTCGGTTTTCTCTCTGGGATGTTCTGCGAAACGGTCACTGCCGGCGACTGGCCATTCGGAACATTTTATTTTTAAAATTTCAGGCAGGCTTCTGCTTGAGAGAGAGCGCCAGCTGAGGAGAGAGATTCGAGGGTTCGTCACGTGACACGTCAGCTCGGCTTAGCCTAGCTCAGGTAGGGCCGCGATTAAAACCCACAGAAAAGACCGGATGCGGTAAGCCATCAGACAAAGCCTTTAAATACAAATCATACGCAGACACCAGACACATGCTAATTTGTGGCTTCTGTTTCTCCGGCAGGCAGCAGTAACCAACAGTCCCGATCTGCTGCACAGATCAACAGCTTAGCACAAAAATATGAAACCTACAGTGCGGAAAACACACCTGGCAGCTCGCAAACTCTCATTTGCATGTATTTGTCAGGTGGCACTGGCAGCTTGGTTATCGCAGAACATGGAACGTGCAGTGTTGCAACAACATAGCGCGCCGTGATTAAGAATATGGGCTTTTAGCTACTAGGCCCATGGGGGGGGGGGCATCAGTCTAGACTTTAGCAAAGCGTTTAACCCGAATTCCTTTGTTAGAGCTGCAGTTACACATAAACGCAGAAGTACTAACATCAAAATGAATCAATGCAAATGTAGCGGTGCTGCTTAAGTGTTAATTCAAAATTCATTCTGGTACGAAGCATCTGCTTGGATAAAAACTAATGTAGCAAAAACAAAAAAAAGTGGCATTTCAGGTCAGAGGAAGTGTGATTTGAACATAGAGTAGAAACTTGAAGAAAAAAAAAAAAAAAGACTGGCTTTTTGCCATCTTTTTCCTCGCCTCTTCGAAACGACTCATGGCCAAGAGCGCGGCGATGGCTCTGCCAGCCCCATGACTTCACTAGGCATTTTTGTTTTCATCCTCGCTCCTTGCTGATAACTTTCCCCTGGGCCCAACTTTCAACTCGCGCCGCCTTTGAAAAGCACCAGGAAAAGCAAAACACAAAGACGCACGTTTCCCGTGTCAGAACACTGTGTCAGGTTTCTTTACTCTTTCCCCCCCCCACTTTTTTTCCGCCCGTAATCCTCATGTATATGCATGCTGGCACCTTACTCCTGGCGAACGCGATGGGTGAGACGTATGTTAGGGCAGAGCCGATTCTAGAGATTCTGGAAGCTCTAGGCAAAAAAAACTCCATGGGGCCCTGCAGCTCACTCTCCCCAGACATTGTCAAATTTATTACTGTTATTTAGCGCGAAGTCCAAATAAATAACATCAACAAGGACAATTCCATAAACAAATCCTTTACTTTCCTTTTTGTAAAAAATCAGAATACACAAATAAAGATTTTTTTTGTTGCGATGCGCTATATAATCAGCCGGCCCTCAGGGGCCCCTTCACAAATCTGGGCCCCAGGAGTCTGCCAGCCTTGCCTGTCCTATCGCTACGCCTGTGTTACAGCAAAGTTTGGGCTTTTCTTCAAACTATCCATTCGCAACACAGTCCAGCCTGAACTCTTCCCCCCAAAAAAAGAAGAAAAAAAAGTGACCCTGACAAAACTCATCAAAGCTGGAAGAAGGGGAAAAAATAAATAAATAAATAATTGTACGTGGAGGCGATGAGATATTTTATGCACACAGGACCTCGGTCAAAAATTTTTCGAAGGCAATTTGTCAAAAGCCCCAAGACACTTGAGACATTACTCAGTGCCATAATGGGAGGAGATGTCAGTGGTGCAGGGAGAGTGACATTCTAATCTGCGGCATCGGCCTGCTGACTGATGACACGCGCTGACAAATCAGCCGGCGATCCTATGCTGCTGAACACGGTCCTGTCTTGTGTGGCCGGGTGGATGTGTCTCGTACTGAGCCTCTAAATGCAAATCAGCTTCTCGTGGCTTTCAGATGACAGGAAGACAGTAGCTCCCAGGAACCTTGCTACTTTCAGAAGCGTGACACCACCCTTAGCGTTAGCATTCGTGATAAGATGCCTTGCTTTAGCTACATGCCAAGTACCGGTGATTAACCGAATGTGACAGTATCGGGTTCAGTCTCCAGAAATCACATCATATTACAATCAGGAAAGAAAAACTTTAGCCACACAGTTTGGTGTAATAGTGTGCTTAGCAAATGCATGCGTTTCTACACAGATAACTTAATCTGTTTATTAAATTAAATTTCATCTCGCTTCAGTGACTGAGCGGACATCTTCATTGCGCAAACTTCTGATGAGAAACGGAGTTAATGGAGATCTGCTCCACAGTATCTGCTGTCGACACTTTTTTATGGTTAGACAGCAGAAAGCGAAGAAACGTAGACGCTGCTATTGAATGTTCGCCTAAACTTTAAATTATCCAGTGAGGTCACGGCATCCCTGTAAAAGACCGAAATGTTTGTTATAATATTGAGAATTATTTAATAGTGACTGCATTAATTAATTAAAATTCAATTGTACAGGTTTACCCTCTGGGGGCCCCAGGGGAATCTCCAAGGAAGCCAGTGCTGGATTAAGGAAACAATTACAAAATAATCCAGTCGAGTCCCTTCTTTACATTTTTAAGGGTACAAACGAACTAGAACAAACAACATTTTACCCATCTATGTGATGACCTGTCCCTTCCTTTTGAGAATTGAACTTTATTGTTGTTGACCAAACTCCCACACTCTTAGCTGACTAGCCTCTGCGCCAGACCATAAGATCAAAACACGAGCAAAATGTTGTTAGTTTCTAAACTCCAAGCAAGAGCCAAATATTAGAACACCCACAGAGGTATATTAGGCATCACTCTTTATTAATGTATTTTATAGTGGCAGACCAAATTCCAGACCAAATCAAAAATTCCTGTTATTATGCCGCATGCCATCGTGGTGACAGCCAATGACAGCTTCCACAACCTCTCAGTATTATCGCCAACCGGCATTTTTTTCTCTTTTATTTCCACAGCAACAGTTACTAAGTCAAGCCTGAGCTACCTTTCTAAACTTAGCAGAAAGAAAAAAAAAAAAAAAAACATAAAAACAAGCCAGGGAGAACCATAAATTTCTTTCTATGGCAAAACAATATTAAATTACTTGCGGAGACATTTTCCGTAAACAGAGACCGAGATAATTAAGGTTTATGGCAAATGCATGGATGATAATCAAATGGTGCCATTCAGCAGGTGTACATAATGCAGTCATACATCACACAGTTCTGTTGTTGGATTGTGTATTTATAATTACATTTTATACATCTTTCTTTATACATTTTTTATACTATGTTGTTATCCTATACAAGACTATGTGTATATAGTTACATCGCGGCTGTGAAGCAGCACACAGCTAGATGTAGAAAGAGGGCAGAGCTGCATGGAGATATCTGACACAGGGCTGTCTAAGAGTGCCATCCAGCTGTCCAACATCTGCACAGGAAAAGCAAATTAATTGCTACAAGTTTCCACTCAAGAACGGTTTCACGGAACGGTCAAATGTCAAGTCTGTCTAATTCTTATTCCCGTATGTTACAATTAAGGGATTAAAAAAAACTGTTAAAAAATAACATTGTGGCCAGTTACGCTGCTTTACAGACATGTTCACGAAACAATGACACGATTCCAGGGGTGTTTTTGACTGCCCCAATTCTTTTTCTTTTCGCTCTCTTTTTCCTTGGAACCCATCACTCTTCCCTAGTCAAATCAAACATGGCGCTTCATTGATTAGCTACTTCCTTTCATCCAGTTCCAGTGGCTTAGTTACAGGCAGACAGGCCACGGAACAAAAAGAGGGGCCGACTCTCTCCGCATCTCGGCCGTCCACCTGTTCCCAGACCGGAACGGGCGAGAGCCACAAGCAGATGGTTCTCTGGAAGCCGAAGAGCCTGAGATACGCAAATACCACAATGGACACAGGATCAAAAGACAATTTCCAGGGTCTAATTTGATTTGCTTTTGCCATCCCTCTAGGAGTTTGACGCTGACATTTTAGCTGCCCCGTCGCATGGCCTAATTCCTCTGTGATCACTCTGGCCCAGACAAAACTGTTGCAAAAGGCAATTCATATCCATCCTTTAAATTAGCTGCTCAGGGCAAATCCGTAAAAAAAAATATGTATGCGGATAACCTTTTAATACATCTCAAATGAATAGTTCAGAAATTAATTTGCAGAATTAGCCTAGTAAAATAATTCATCGCTGTTTCTTTTTTTTTTACTATTGCATCTGCTACTCAGTCTGTAAGTTATTCCTGGTCAGGTATAGACATAGTTAAGTATTTAAATCATGTGTTGCTTGAGTCATGGTAACTGGACTTCTCTCTTTTAAGGCAGAAACGTTTCACTGCTCATCCGAGCAGCTTTTTCAGTCTGAGGAAGGTAGTAAGCGTCCACAAATTTATCCTCCCGGGTAGTTCCACTTCGCACCTGCCCTGAGTAAATTAATATTATATTTCCCACTAATACATATGCCTGATCTAACAATCTACGACACGGTCTTGAGAATGCTCTTTACTAATCAACATTGTAAAGTCAGACATATCTGACTGCAGTACTTGCAATCTCGTTGGCCACATGGTTTAACAGGAACATATTTATTATCATGCTGAAGGTAATGTCTCACAATTTTCATTCTGATGAAAGCAATTGAAATAATGGATTTAGTCAGCTTGGGTTATATTATTCTCATATCCTGTTCCATTACAGATCTCAAATAAATTTATGGACATTTTAAAGACTTAAATTCAATCTTTTCCCTTATACATTGCAGAATCATAATGATTCTTTTCAGCATAATAATTCAGCCCAATACATATGCTATTATACATCACTTGAGTAATATTAGTAAGTACTGCAATTTTTGGATACAAAACTTCTGTTTAGCTAGAAATGTCCCCAGTAGTCAAAAACAGCAAAACTGCTCAGTTACTGTGGCAAACCAGCAACGGCACTTAATTCTCAGGAACATTTTGGTATTACTCTACCAACACTTCCACCCATGCTCTATGAAAACAGGACGTTGTCAGCACTCACACTGAACTGCTCAACCCATTCTAAAGGTACCCTGGAGCGTAATAACTTTGAGAGAATAGCAACTGCTTCTGAGATTTCTCAGCGAGAGCAACCGAATCACTTTGCATAACTTGATGGCTTTATGCTGTTGTCACACGTCCAGCCATTGGCCTGAAAAGCCCTCAGTAAGTCATGAAGTCACAAGACAATAGACCAAGTGGAGCCCTTACACTGCCGCTATAGTGACTGAGTGCCGGAACGTGAGAAAGTGTGAATGAAAGCCATTGAGACTTTTATCCTTCTTAATGGGGCCCTTGGCCTGGCAAGAAGAGGCTGATGATATCTCCTAAAGTTTCTCTCCCCTTACCTTAACATCATTGACGTTCATCCTGGTGCCTTCTTTCCCGACAAAGATGTCGTCAATGTCCACCAAAATGTACCTTTCCAAGGACAGAGATAGCTTCTTTCCCGAGAGGAAAGAGACGGCGTCAACGAAAATGAGCCGGTGCAGCCAATAGCTGAGGCTGTGGCCGAACATGACCCGCTGGATGCCGTCATGAAGGCCCAGGTCCTGGATGACTGTGACATGCAGAGATTGGCCGGAGAGGGCTGGTCCATTGCTACTGTCCAGCTGCCTAGATTTGGCCAGAAGCACGGGTTCATACGTGGAGTGGTTGGACTGGAACACCGTCCAGTCTTCCCCAGGGAGCGGACCTCTATCTGCTTCTGCTTTGGTGATGTGAAGCAAAGGTGAGCGGGGGTTGACACAGCAGTCCTTAAGGCCAAGGTTGGTGTGAAGGTACAGGGGGAAGCCCTTGAGCTTTACGACCGGCGGACTGTTTTCATTTGCCTTGTGAAAGCCAATAATTCCCACACTATACTCCACACAGTACTTGTCCAGAAGGTCCCTGTTCCACAGGTCCATGTTGACGTACTTCATCATGTTCTCGTAGATGATGAGAGCATACCGTCCTTTACCCTTGTCAGTAAGGGGTGGAATGTCGCCTTTTCCCGGCGCGATCTCCGAGTGGTATCGAAACTGGCTGGACTCCAGAATGGCTATAATATCCTGCCCCAGCTGGGAGTACTGACTCTCGACAAAGACCAGGACTACGGGCTCCTTCCTAGATGTGTCGATAGGCTTTGCCGTCTTCAACTCCAGGAGCCTATAAGGCAGAAACTTGAGGTCCCCACAATCCATGTCAGCCGCCCGGTCGGAGATTTCCAGCTCTTGATTGTTGCCGCTGTACAGGTAATAAGCCGACACGATGATGCTCACCATACAGAAAGTAGCGAGCAGGATTACCAGACGCCTCAGGTTCCGGCGCATCTTGGTGACAAAACTCATGCCGGAGCGGCGAGCCGGGCCCGTTGGTTTCGCTTTGTGTGTGTGTGTGCTCTTTCACGGGTCACGTGTTCCACGGTGGCGACGTTGCAGGGCTGTGTAGCATTCAGAGGGTTTTCATGTAACCATTGCAGTGCATGGAGGATCGTCGTTCAGAGGCGGCAGTGAAAGTGGCCCGCTTTTGGCAGACGCTGGCGGGAGGACGATTCACTGGTCGGTCACACCTTTTTCTTGAATGGGGATAGACGACGTAGGCAGTCGAGGCCTGGTGCAATTTCCTCTGTGTTATCTGTAGGAAGAGGGCGAGAGAGAGAGAGAGAGAGAGAGAGAGAGGGAGGGAGGGAGGGAGGGAG
>JAODKC010000053.1:672551-695277 GCA_026777985.1 Mormyrops attenuatus | reverse complement strand
CCACAAAGCTTTTGACGCTACCACAAACCTTTTGACACGCCCACAAACCTTTTGACACGCCCACAAACCTTTCGACATGTCCATAAACCTTTCAACACTCCCACAAAACTTTGACACGCCCAAATACCTTTTGAAACTCCCACAAACCTTTTTACACACCCACATACCTTTTAACACTTCCACAAAGCTTTTGACGCTACCACAAACCTTTTGACACGCCCACAAACCTTTTGACACGCCCACAAACCTTTCGACACACCCACAAACCCTTCGACACTCCCACAAACCGTTAGACACGCCCACAAACCTTTCAACACTCCTACAAACCTTTCGACACACCCACAAACCTATCAACACTCCTACAAACCTTCTGACACGCCCACAAACCTTTCAACACACCCACAGTCCTTTTTCAGTATGGCTAGTAATCCAGCCTGCAGAGACATATACTTGAAAAGATCTATTATCAGTTCTTGGACTATGGGTTGGCAGCCATATCCAGAGCAAAATACAAGTATAAATATCACAAAACACACTTATGAGTTGCACAGCAAGATGTGCAGAATATGAAAAAGGCAAGTATGTCCAGCTATTAAATATCTCAGTCCAAACTGCTGGATCACTGTGCTATGAATTCATTCACAATATTTATGATCTTAGTCTGAATGACTGCAGTAATTCTTTAGTATCCTGCAATAGCAAACAGTGTTCCCTAAATTTCTGTAATATGTGTCAAAGGTCTTAGCAAAAACTGGTTCAGTCACTAGCTCAAAATAGATTAACTGAAATGTTACCAAGAAAACATTAAGAAGAAAGCATTCTGACCTGTGAACTGCACTATAGCATAAATAGATGTAGTGTAATATTTAACTTTTTTAAAAAAGGATGCAGAAGACAAGGCACTGAATGAAAATATTTTCATATTTACATATAGTCCACACATAGTTCTTTCCTTATGACGACTTCTATTCTTGTATTTTTATTACATTTTCCGGCCAAAGGCAGCAATAAGAAATGTAAGAAAATTTGCTGCTGTTTAAATAAGTCTATATTTAACCCACACGTCGAAATGACATCTTGTAGAGTGCTGATTAAAATCAGATTTTGATGTGATGTCACCTCTTTGTGAGGACTGCTGTGAGAAGATCACTAGAGAGGCTCAACCATTCTGTGCTCCAGCCGCATCTCAGTGTTTCTGGGTAAAAATGTCATGAGACGGCTCCTGCGCCATGTTCTGACAGCCACTGGGCTCCGTCTCCGATCGTACCATGTGACATGGACTGAGCAACACAGGTGGTGTTTGTTCGAGACTTATTGGTACTTTTGTTTCATGGCCAAGGTTGAAAATAATGTGCATTTCCATTTAACGTCTTCATACTGTGTTGCTTCAAGCGTTACTGTTACACTAATTGTTTGTTTGTTAAAATCCAAGACAGGTGGCAGAGAGATTAATCCTGTTGCCCTGCATCTCAGGGACTAGGGTTCAAGTCTTTGCCCTGTCTGTACTTGTGTGTGATTTGCACTCTTGGGAATTTTACTTACGCAAAAATGTTCTGAGGGCAGAAAGAAAAATGGTTTTGAGAAATAACTAATCAGATTGTGGAGGAGGCGGGACCAACCAATCAGATGTCCCTCCTCTATACCATAATATAGCTAGCAGTTATTGTGCGTTACAGGTATTCATCCACCTAATAGTTAAAATTCATATTTATTTTTGCGGACTTGGATGCGACACTGAATTTCGCAGCATCATACGCCTTTGCAAATATTTTGGGTGGATGTAGAGACCTTCAGCAGGACATCAGTGTGAGAGAGTCACAGGAAAAACAAGCAGCCAAGTGGTAAATCGCTGAGCTTCTCATACTGTGTCTGTCCAAGTATTAAGTTTGACTTTAATATCTCACCAATACAACATGGTTTTCTGTGCTGCTCCGGAGTCAAAAATGAGACCTCTAGTATAGATATTGTATATAAAACACCGGGTGTTTGGGGAAAATCTTTTAATAATGAAATTGTGTGTGTTTTATTAGTCTTTTCTACAGATAACCTTTGTTTTCCCCTGGTCTACAAAAAAATCCTAGAAAACACAATCTTCCACATTTTACACATTTGTTTGTGCACATAAACTTCCAATGTTACTGCATGACAGTTTGAAAGCAGGACAAATTCTACCTGGATATTGCAACATATGAAATGGCCTGTTTTTTTTTACTGGACTGACATGGAGGATTATTAAAGAAAAAATACTTTTTACATGAATTGCCACGTTTCCTATTTTATAATGCTTAACATGTTGTTTTTTAAAAAGCAAGGTATGAGTATCCCTGGTGAAAGGTCATTCCAAAACTTACCCAATAAATCTGGTTAAGAGCAACATTAACAACCTAACCGTGTATGTTCCACAAAACTTGACTGCAGTATGAGGACCTTGTATAACAAACCAAGTGAAATAATTTTTCTATGCTCTAAATATAGAGTTTTAAAAATTTTTTATTACAAAAATAATTAAAGGGAAAAATCGAATACTTCTTAAATATTAAATGTCTATGTTGACAGTCTTTGACTTAATTATCTTTATGCAGCCGACACGAACACTTCTTGGCTAAAGAACAGTAATCACTTAAGCTGAAAATTAACTGACAAAAACCACGACGGCTTTAATTTAAAGATTAAAAAATCTCAGATTGCCACGTCTCGTTGGGAGAGGCGACTCAGCAAAAGCGTCACAAGAGTGATGTAGCTCCGAGTGAGCTGACCTTGTTTGCTCACGAAGCTTGAGTTACAACGTGAAATTAAATACGATCAACAACTTCTGCCCCCCCGCTAATAAATTCCAATGTAATTACCAATGGCGATCAATACGTATCACATCATCACTCTTCCACTGACTTGATTGTTATGTGTTCATCACCTTCCTTCCCAAGAAATATAGATTTCTTGTTGATGAATTGTATGCTTATTTCACCAAAAAGAAAACGAGATGCAGAAAAGACCGTCACAGCTATTAGTAGGTAAACAAGTGGCAGCAGTAGCGTGTCTTTTAGAGATGGTGATGAGCAGCCTAGAGTTTAAATGTTTGGTAACAGTTTACCAATCTTCATAATGCCTTTATAATGCATTCATACAACTTCAGTGCACCTTCATAATGCATTCATAGTCATAAGCAGCATGTAAGTATAAATTAGCATCGTAACATACCTTAACAGCATTAATATACATCAATAGCAAACATTATATGATTATATCACTATAATGTTTGTTATTATCATATAATTTGTGTGATGTATATTTAAGGTGTGTTAGGATGTTTGGGTATACTTACACGCTGCTTATGAACATTCTATGAATGCGTTATGAAGGTGCATTGAATGTTCTACGAATGCATTATGAAGGTATTATGAAGACGCAGTAAATATAAACTGTTACCAAATGTTTAAAACATATTTGAAATAACTGGCTGAAATGGGGGCAGCCCTTTAACGCAACTCAATTCCTAGCCCCCCCCACCACCAGACAGTACACATTTTTGCTCCCACCCAGCTCTCAGCACACGAGAACCAAACAATCAAGAACACACCAAGCGATCAAGAACATTGAATATCGTGTACTGGTGCGTTAGGAGAAACAAAAACGTGGACGGTCTGGGGGTCCCCAAGGACTGGGTTTAGACACACTGCTTTAACAGGTTTACCACTGAAAAAAAAAATAAAATGCATTTGGAGAAATATGTTTCCTGTTGAGTGTTATGATGGCTTGACCTCACTCAGATGTGCCCTCCCTCTCCCCCCGCCATTATCTAGGGTTGGTGCATTCTGTAAGTCTGGCAGGTATCAGCCAGGTCGTAACACTTTCGCGTCTCCGCCATCCACCACGCGTCATGTTAATGGCAAAATGTGCCGGAGAACCAGGCTGCTTAAAATGCCGGCCTGCATGCAGCAGAAGAGCAGAAAAATCAGTCATAAATATAGCTCATTAACTCGTACTTTAAAATCTACACCAGGGCCAACAAGTTACCACAATGATGCTAAATGATGGTTGTTTAAATTACACTTACTCTATTAACTAACAGAGCTTAAAATGGGAAAGAAAAAAATCAGATTCTTTATGGCACATATATATATATTTTCGCAGTGCGGTCTTCTTTACGGAAAATAATCGCGATGTGAAAGAATGCAATTCAAATGACATCATTAAAACACCACCCAAGAAACTGATTACACATATAGCATCAAACAAGCACTATTAGCTAGCTGTGTGATTTCTTACATTTCTCCAGTTATTGTCGCTCTTATTTTCATTTTTATGACCTAGTAATGCTGTTATTATTTATGTCATTCAGTCATTTTGTAGGTACGCAATTACCGCTTTGTGCGATTATTTAGAAGCAGTCGTGTGATCTGCAAGCATTGCTAAACCCTGCTCAGTATTCACATGGAGTCTGTTTCTTTTATAATATTGCATCGTTTGCAGAGGTCAGCGTTGGGTGTCCTCTGAAAAGGTGGATATGAAAGTGAATAAGTTCAGTCCCAATCTGGTGTGTGGCTCTGTGGGTTAGGACCCGATGCTCATGCTCAGGAGGTTGTCGGTTTAAATCCCATGTTTAGCGAAGCGACGTGACCACGAGGCCCTCGAGCAAAGCCCTGAGCCCAGTTGTTCCAGGGACCGGCTGACCCCGCTTTCTTTACTGTACGCCGCTCTGGATTAAAGTGTCTGACGACTAAGCAAAAGCAAACACAGGAAAACATTACACTAGAAGCAGACTTACAACATAAAATACAACAACCCAAAACAATGCAATGAAATTATAATAGGAACTGTAATGTTCATTGAACGGCGCAGAATGATGTAGCCTCAGTCCGGCTTGGGAGTTTGAGTCCCATCCTTGTCTCCCAGTCTGGAGTTAATATGTTACCACCATATCTCTAGAGGTTTCCTTACGGAGTCTAAAACATTTAGTTGTGTCAGCTGATGCCTCTGAATGGCCTGGTGTGTGTGTGTGTGTGTGTGTGTGTGAATTACGTTTATATTACATCGTGGAGACCAAAGGGCCAAATGTCCCCAGCAATGTAATAAAAACCGGTTTTGTTCCCCACAAATATCTGTGAATGCAATCAAAAAAGTAAAAATGCCAAAAGTAGGGGTTAAGGTCATCGTGTTGGCATTAGAGTTTTCCCCCTAGATATGAATGGAGAGTCCCCATAAAGATATAATTACAAACCCGTGTGTGTATGTGTGTGCACACACGTGCCCTGTGATGGACAGGCACCTCTAGCAGGGCGTCCCCTGCTTCCTGCCCTATGCTTCCTCCGTAGCCTCCAGGCTTATTGCAACCCTGCACCAGATAAGCAATTACGAAAGACGGACGGATGTATATTGAACATAAACTGCCTCGAGAAACATTTCCATTAATATTTTGATCCATCTGAAGGCGAAGGCCTTTCTTCCCCCCCAGCCGAAACACAGCGCAGTTTTTAAGCGCTCAGATGTGTACGGGAAATAGCTTCATCGGCGGCGGTGTGGGGAGTTACAGTATCTCTGTCAAAGATGGGCTAAGCTGGAGCAAGCTCAGCGCCTGGGGTCTGGGCGGGAGGAAGTCCGCAGAGGGCTTAGCCGCGGGAGGGGGCGCGACGCTGCGCTGCGCATGCTGCTCTTTTTTAATTATTATCTAAGCAGCTCGTTGGGGCTTATTCTGCGGAGTCGGCTGAGTTAATGCCCGCCGGCGCAGCTGCCCCCCCCAACCCCCGTCACTCACCCGCGGAGAACGGGCGTGCTGTAACGGTGGGACAAGACCAACAACGCAGACCGGGCCGGCCAATCACAGCTCTGCCCCCGCAGAAAATTCTCGGGCACCTGCTCCTTTCCTGTGACAGAGACATGCCCAAATGCCGCCCCCACCTCGCCCCCATCTCTGCAGTTTGTGACTCGGAGTGTAATAAATAGCCACCAGCTGACAGGAGGCATGTAGCGGGCTCCGCGTATCCTTCACTTTATGTCCTCGCCACTTCCTGCCACCTATAGCAAGGGACGTGGGATTAAAACAAAACACATCAGAAAATACCTGATCAACCAGGCAGACCGTAAGTTATTGCCAGCACTCCTGAATAGCCCTTCCATTCGCTATCTGTATATATAAAACTCTGTATCTATAAGAATTTCCCGCTGGGGTCAATAAAGTTTATCTTAATCTTATCTTAATAATTTCAACCTTAAAATATAGAACTCTCCAAATAAAGATCCTGTTTTATAAAACTCTCTCCCTCCCTTTCTCTCTCTGTAAAGTAACTCTTTGTATCTAAACTTAATAGCCTTTAAACAACAATTAAAAATTTACCATGACAGTCAGCTGTAAATCACTTTACAGTGCGGAATCGGTAAAGGTTCGCATTTGCGCTGCTGTCTGCCTGACGCGTACCGGACATGGTTATGGCCGGATGAAGGTGCGCTGTATCTGTAGCCTGATGCCTGTCATGATCCTTAGTTATCGCACACGGGATGCTGCGGGTTTGACGGACGGACGCGTCGGAAAGCCCTCAAAGAAAGCGGGGAACCTCACGCTCAATTACTTCTGATGTGCAGTCTTCCGTTAAGCTGCATTTTTTATTTATATATATATATATTTTTTTTGGGGGGGGGGTGAAAATATTCGTCAAAAATCACTGTCGAAACATGTAAATCAACGGCAGAAAAGTTGACAGGACACAGATATCTTTGCATGTTGCGCGTACTGACAAAAAAAGGTGACTTGTTTGGCTCGTCTCTGTGTTACGTGGGTTCGCGTTGCTTCCATACGCCTTACGTGGCTGTCACAAATTATAGCAACGAAAGAGGTAATCTGAACGCTCCAAGGACTGGAGATAACTTCTGGATTGCAATTACCAGCTGCGAAAGAAGGCTGTGTAAACAACTCCGAGAAATTTCCATTAAAAAGTAATTAAAAATGTATATTTTATCAGCGCATAATTATCACTGCATTTTTTCAGGTAGACAACGTCATGCTCATTGAGATCTAAATCTAAATACTGTTTTGGGTTAATGTTAATACCAAGAACGAAGTACATATAAAATCTGACGGGAAAAAAAAGTATTTGTGCAATCAGATGCTGTTATTATGTCTGTGATACCAAAAAAATATTTATAAAGCTTCAGCATGCGTTATCCCTTTTTTTTATAGAGGGCAAATATGTATCGGTCCTTATCAATGCGCCACAGAGACGGAATGGTCCGCGGCACTTTGCAATCGCACGTACATCAAACATGCTGACTTGGTTCGTCTTGCAGTCGGATACGCTATCAAACGGCATTAGTCACACTTCGCTGGGTCTTATTAAACAGGTCAAATTTAGAACTGACTCAAGCCTTGAAATTATATGTGAGGTAATAAGTATGAAAGACAGTGATGAATGAAGTAATGAGCGGCATGATATTGTGTTATTTTAAGCATTGCGGGGGCTAAAGTTCTGCTCGCACCTTTTTAACATTGATTAATTTGAAAAGTTGCACCGCTGAGATGTTATCGATTGCGAAAACACACTGCATTATCCGAGTCTTAGATGGTGGAAATCTTATTAACTTGAAAACTGTTGTTGAGTTTCGCAAACAAATGCAAACACAATTTCTTCCGATTAAAGGGCACATATCGGGCTCCTACGCGACGCTTCGCAGCACCCCGAAATGGACCCACTTAGGCCTATACTTGAAATTCACCCGGAACTCTTAAATCTAATAAAAGCCGGTTCGTCTCCTACCATTAGGCGGCGCGCTCATAAACGTCCGTTTGTCTTGCTTTGTTCCAGCATCAGACAGGCGCCATATGCGCTAATACCAAAGGAAAAACATCAAGACCAGTGAAGCTTTCCCTGTTTAATTTGCTTACTTAGATTACATTCGCTTCCTTCAAATTCCCCAACAATCGGGTGACACAACAAGTTCATTCACGGCAGGCAGGCCCTCCTGCTGTCCTAAGCTGCTCCCCGGGAGCCCCGCTGAGGTTTTGTGCCGGATGGGGGCGAGCAGTTTCCCAGGGCCTTTACGGACGAATACGCTATTCATTAATAACCACACTGAACTCAAACCACATATTTACCATATGTACAGAGACTGCACAGAGAGAGATAAGCTATACCTATACTTAAGGCTTTTTTTTTATGAGGCTCGAAAAAGTTTCTTAGCGATATGTATGTATGCTTAAAATAATTGATTATCTGGAAGAAGGCAGAAGGGCTCTGATGCTATTTTCCTTAATTCCTTCGGGTTTTACTTAAATGACAAACTGGGGGATCAGTGGGTTGATGATTTTTAGCGTTTCTTTATTTGTATGTTTATTTGTTAGCTCGCCATCTGTTCCTTTCTAGGGAAACTTGCCTTGCTTACAGTTTACTGTCATTACCTATTAAAAATGTTTTTTTTTTTTCCTCCCTTCTTTGTAATGCTGGAAATTCACCAGTGTGATAACTACGCAGGCAATTTGCCGTACCATCACACCCTCCGGCGCCGTGCCAGCATCATTTTTGCATCCGTGCAGTTTGCATGCCCTGAGCATGTTCGTACAGCTAGCGTAGCGTAGCTTCTGCACGCATCCCAGAGACACTTGCTTCACGTACATAGGTGACTGGAAATGTGCGTGATGTAACAATGACCCAACCCTAGGACCTGATTGGATGAGAGGACCTGTGCTCCTCTCATCCTGATTGGTTAAGAGGACCTGTGCTCCTCTCATCGTGATTGGTTGGGAGGACCTGTGCTCATTTAATCCTGATTGGATGAGAGGACCTCTGCTCCTTTCATCCTGAGTGGATGAGAGATTGCTGGAAATTAAAGAGTGTTTATGATTTGCTAGAAGAGCAGTCACACTTCAAAAAGGTTTGGGTATCAAAGTTCTGGTAAGCTGCCACATTTTTCCCAGTATGTGTCTTCTATATTGCCAGATATTTGCTAGCAGTGACATTGAAAATGACAGTATTACCCATCAACTGCTTGATATCCCAAAACACAAGTGTTATATCTCAGCCCCAGAGAGCCCTAATTATAGATATCTTTAGAAATCACTATTGACCAGAGGATTCACCCAATAATTAGTGCTTAATAAGTCAGGATTTCTTTTAAAGACCGTTAAGATAACTGATTTCTGAGCTATCCACTTTAGACATTAAGGCCTTGTCAAACAGAGTTTAAAAATCTTCTCAGATCAGATGTCTTCAGGAACAAGATTTGACAGCCCTGTTATGGTACCAGACAGTATGCAGATGTCAGAGATGCCTGGATTTGAACTCCATTGAGATTCATGTGGCATTAAGATTAAGTGAGTAAAGTCATGAATTGTTCCAGGAAGGCAGCTCAAAGATGTGATTGTAGAAACAGGTCATTCAGGGTTATTTTTTAGCAAGATGAATTGGGCTAGACCCCCAACGTAATAAAGAGTATGTGAAATGTTGAGATTAAGTACAGTGGATGATGACCTTGTGTCCCCCAAGATCACTCAATCTTCTTACAAATTATTATCTACAAAATTATCTACAAAACTTCAGGACACACCTTTCTACATTTCTGAAACTGAACAAGTGTGAGAAAATGATGCAGTGCTCTGTGTACTGATACTGGAGTTACTGTTTGATCAGCTCTCACCAGAAAACTCTCACGCTTTTCCTGTTGTTGTGCAATTAGCTCTCACATCTTAAGCACTTCAGAGCTTTAAAAGTCCTACTTTCCAACTCAAAACCTGAGAGTAAAAGTAACGCTGAAGCAATCCCGCCTTCAGCTTTATTTTTAGACCATTTAAAAGACCCCTGTAATTTACTGGAATAATATTTTCATTGTGTAAATTATATCACTGGGGTCCTGTAATTTGATAAAGCAACAAGAGTCTTTAAATGAAAATATGTTTGTACAGAGAATGGTAATAAAATGTTTTGGGTACATTTTAAGTCACCTTCTGCTGGAGCTGATCTTATTAAAATATAAAAAATAGGCACATTGATATCAATGGTAAGTAATTTAGTATTATAACTAAAAGGCTTTAGAAAATACTAAGTAGACTCCTTCTGAATGTATATTGTTTCTAATAGCACATATTTCTATATTTAGAAAGCATATATGTATATTTTTAAACAGTTTTTTGCATATTGTTTTCATCCTTGGCATTAAACAGTTACTATATATTATTATTTAATTAATAGACATATAATTCAGCATAGTACCCTACCTATGCTGTTCCACTGTGAAGGACACTTCATTAATAACGTCAAATTTAATCCCCCGATTGCCTTTTCTTCATAAACGCTTTGCGAATTAAACCTATTGGAGTGTATGCTTCCATTCGTGTAATTTCTGAGAAGTACATTAGACGTCTGAAAATATCTGAGCCAAAGGTTGGATGAGATTTTAGTTGTATGACAGATAAAACCTCTCGAATGTGTTACCATTTGCCCCCCCCCACCCCTCTGATCTACTTTCTAAAATTCACACCGACTTCCAAGTTGGCAACAGCAACTATTTTTTGATTTATTACACATGTTGAGAAATTAATTCCAGTAGGTGTTTAATTGGCCTCGAAACAACTCAAATGTAAATCCTAATTAAAGATGCACAGACCAGGATGAGTCACTCATTAGAGGGAAGTCTCTGCTCCTGCCAGCATCCACTCCACCCCCCCACCCCCCCCATGACTCCCACCACCAATATCCTCCACACGCTACCGACTGGGTGTAACGCAACAAATCTAGAACTGTCAAATCTATCACCGTCTCAGAGCCACGAGTTGCGAAAAAAGACTACGAGTCATCTCTATGGAGAGTCCGACCAACCGACTCAAATGTATGAAGCCACGTAGAGCCCTGGAAAAAATTATGAGACCACAGCATAATTTTTTGTTTTGCTCATTTCTCAATAAATGGGTATGTGCCTGTGTAAAATATACATTCTTTTGTAAACTGCACTCTGGTTCTTCCCTGTTTCTCATTGATGAAGGACTGCTTCCTTGCTTGCCTCCTTGCTTCCTTGCTTTATGGGACTTCAGTCCTGCTTCTAGGAGCCTGATATGAACTGTCCTAGCAGTGCACTTCACACCTGCATTTAATGTTTCCCATTCCTTTTGAAGGTCACTTGAGGTCATCCTCCAATTTATGAGGCTCTGCCGGATAACTTGACAGTCATCTCTGGCCTTAGAAAGTTGCTTCTGCCCTCTACCTGGCTGGTTTTTGGTCATTGCCAGCATTCCTGCTTCACCTTGTTCTTGTGTACTGCTGTCTTAGAAACTTTGAACCTAGAAGCAACCTGCTGCTCAGCATAACCTTCTGCAGGTAGAATCACGATTAAACCAGGATTTAAAAATGCAGATTTGTTTAAAAAATAGAGTGGCCTCTTATTTTTTTCCACTGCTGTATATTGTTCTCTGTTTTTATGAAAAATGAATGAAGCTACTTTAACAGTTAACGAAAGGTGCCATTTAGCTACTTGGTAGCTAAAGTGAACCTTACAAATGGCATGCCGAGAGAGTGCACTTCCCCCTCCCATGAAATTGTAAACTGCATCCCTCATCTTCAAGCTACTGCATTCTGTAGATTCACGAGCTAAAACAGCGACATCGGAGCGACTTCCTGTCGTCGCGGTCGCCCCTAACCAATCGAATCGCATTTTCTATGAGGCCGAATGCCAATTAGCTGCAGTGAGACAAACAGCGTGAAAGGGTTTGCGGGACTACGCACTGTCGCCGCAAATCACGGCGGGCCCTTTAGCCGTAACCTATTTACCACTGGAAGATGGATGCGGCCAATAGGAAACACTCTGACAGCTGCGGCTGCCTATTAGCTTGGCAGCCGCAGTGCTTATTTGCAGCAGATGTTTTCCCATTTGATTGCCACTTAAGACAGATGTCTATTAAAATGCAGCTGTAAACGTCTAAGTAAATGCATGACTCTGCAAGCCGCGTGCCGGGCTGCGATGGTACCGCCGTCCTGAGAAATGCACCCCTCAGACTGTTGACATTTTACAGGGCACAAAACAAAAATAAAAATAAAGTAATACGACGGCTCTCAGGCCATGGCGGAATAATATACGTGATTATAAATGCGCTTTGGTGAACTTGAACGGCAGGCTGATAGGAGTGAGTGGCCAATTAGCATTCACGGTGTGTTTAGCTGATACATAATACAGTCTAGATAGTCTTAACAGGAGAATAGCAAAGATGTGATCCTGTGAGATGGTTTGAATATTACCCTATGTTTTGTATTACAAACAGAAAAAGGCAGCAGTAAAATCAATCAGAGGCTATATTTAAAGGTGTATTTTATAATATATTCAGCCGATGAAGATTGCATTAACATCCTCATTCAGAGCCTCACAATTTTGATTCATCATCAACATCTCGGTTTAGATCAGTGTTTTGCAACCCAGTCCTTGGGGACCCCCAGACAGTCCACATTTTCGCTCCCTCCCAGCTCCAAACGCACCTGGGCCATGTATTCGGTGTTCTTGATTGGCTGGGAGCCGGGAGGGAGGAGAAATGTGGACCGCCTGGGGGTCCCCAAGGACTGGGTTGTGAAACACTGATCTAGAGAGACAGAGAGCAACCATATACTGTAGAATGTGTGGCAGTAGGCATTATGCTGTATAGTCAAGAACCTTATGGCTAAGAAGGGATGCAGTATGAAAACAGAGGGCCAGCTTGCACATTATGCTCTATTGTGTGACTGGAGAACTTTGGATGCTGAATAGTCAAACTTTATCAATACATCCATATGGCTGATGGTGATTAATTGTATGAAGGTTCATTTGGTTCAATCAGAAAATAGTGTGTTCAGTTTAATTGGATAAAAAAATTGGACAAAAAAAATCCTATTTCTACGCAGTAACACTAAACCCCTTCGTCTCTACATATTTAAACATGTGCCATAATTACAATCAATTTCCCAAGATGGATCTTTCCGTGGCAGGACCTATGGAAAACTGCCAGGGAAAAAAGTCAGTATTACAGAACGACATTAGACCATCTATATAAAATACTACGCAAATCATTCACGCGCTGGCAAATTTACGGCCGGCAACTCACCGGAATTATGCAGTGTCTGCAAATACAACCTTGCTTCGGAATACAATCACATCTCACTTTTACTATGAGTTACGAAGGTCCCCTGCCAAATCCATCATTGGCAGCTACTCTTAAATTATATTGTTCATCAAAATTATAATTCAAGCCAAGAAACACTCTATGACGTTTGTGACACGAGGTCAGATAGTTGCAGAACTTTTTTGAGCAGCAGGAACGGAAGACATTCATTAAATTAGTTTAAAGTACCATGTGCTCCGATCAGCCATAACATTAAAACCACTGACAGGTGACATGAATAACATTGATTATCACATTACAATGGCGCCTGTCAAGGGTGTCATTATATATTAAGCAAGGGAACAGTCAGTTATTTAAGTTGATGTGGTGGAAGCAGGAAAAATGGCCGTAAGGATCTGAGTAACTCTTATGGCTAGACAACTGGGTGAGAGCATCTCAAAAATGATAGGTCATGTAGGGTGTTCCCAGTATGCAGTGGTCAGTACCTACCAAGGAAGGCCAACCAGTGAACCAGTGATGGGGTCATAGGTGCCCAAGGCTCATTGATGGGCATGGGGAGCGAAGGCCAGCCTGTCTGGTCTAACACCGCAGGAGAGCTACTGTAGCACAAATTGCTGAAAAGTTAAAGCTGGCTATGATGCAAAGATGTCAGAACATAGAGTGCATTGCAGCTTGCTTCATATGGAGCTGCGTAGCCACAGACCAGTCAGGGTTCCCATGCTGACCCCTGTCCAGTGTCGCAAGCGTCTATAATGCGAGCATCAGAGCTGGACCATGGAGCAATGGAAGAAGGTGGCCTGGTCGTATGAGTCACGCTTTCTGTTACGCCATGTGGACGGCCGGGTGTGTGTGTGTCGTTTACCTGGGGATGAGATGGCACCAGGTGGCCCTATGGAAAGAGGGCAAGCCGGCGGAGGCAGCGTGATGCTCTGGACAATATTCTGCAGGGAAACCTTGGGTCCTGGCATTCATACAAGGGAGCATGGTATGGATGGTAGGGACGTTCTCCAAGCCTTTTCAGATTAAGATCACACATTAAGGTAAAACGTTTCCTTTTGAAATTTTGTTGCGCAAAATAAATGCATGCCAATAGTGTTTCATTTTCTATCTTGTCTGTTTCAGTAGCTCACTGTTGTCCTTTTTAAACTTCATGGAGGAGACAGAAACTAAAATGGTGAGATCTACCCTAATGTGCAGGTTTGCGTGAGCTTTGTGACTCCCAGTAGCGAACGGGAGTGTGCAGCCACTCGAGACCAGAGTGCAGTTAGTGATTACCAATATCGTTCGATTTCCTAATCATAAGCGCACACTATGAGAATTTCAATTGATTGCTTGGTGCAATTTTTGCGCGTTGCACGGTTTCGATTATTTTTTTGACAGCACAAAGCACACAAGCTTCTTTGACATTAAACATTCACTCCACTGGCAACAAATCGTACAGCTAATGTGTCATGCTTTTGTTTCCTTTTGTGTTCCCCAAATAATCTATTATTGCATCTTTAGCCCATTTTCTTTAATTGTTTCACCTTGACTTTGCTATTTTTGTTTTTGTCAGTTTTTAAATGTATTTATTTTGAAAGCTCATTTTTTGAGTAGATCTATTGTCTAGTTGATAGGGTTGCAATTCTGGTGTAATAATTAATATCTTTACATATAATAGAAAGAATCTGCGCAGACTTGGGCGCAGACGCAGTCGCCGAGCGCAGCCGGAACTGAAGTAGGGTAATCCGGAAGCGTAATATGCACTCCTCTGAAGTTACTCTGACACCTGCTTAAACATTGTTGCAGACCTTCACAGCAGTGGTATTCCCAATGCTATGGCCTCTTTCAGCAGGATAATGTGCCTGCCACACTGCAAAAGTTTCTCCAGGAATAGTTTGTGGAACATGGAAAAGAATTCAAGGTGTTGACTTTACCTCCAAGCTCCCCAGATCTCAGTCTCATCGAACAACTGCGCGATGTGCTGGACAAACAAGTCCAATCCTTGAAGGCCCCACATTGCAACTTACATGACTTAAAGGATATGCTGCTAATGTCTTGGTACCAGATACCACAGGGCACCTTCAGACTTTGTGTAGTCCATGCCTGAGCGGGTCAAAGCTGTTTTGGCAGCATGTGGGGGACCTACACAGTATTTGGCATATTTTAATGCTGATTAGTGTAATGTCTCTTGTTTGAAAGAACTCCTTTATATGCCCTTAATAATGCAGACATCATAATGTTAGCTTTGTACCATTCTTTAGCGCATTTTAAACTTTTAAGTACAGCATGAACCACATTCTGTGTCAGGGTGCTTATCTTGTACTGTACAACAAAGTTGCATGATTCACCTCATTATCCGAACGCCACACAAGCTCCTAATTACTCTTCAGTAAATTAAATTAATTTGGGAAGTTAATGGCTTGCATTTCTTTACAAATGTTTCTAATCTGATTCATAATGTAAAAAAAAGAATCATTTAATACCTAATTAAAAAGCTGTTATTAAACTGTGCGGGACACTTTAGATACACCAAATGTGGTTCCATGCTTTTGAGTGCGCTAAAGCAGACAAAATACTGTCAAATTACGGTGTCTGTATCACCTTGAAAATCTGAAAATAGTTAGAAATGAATGCAGACTGGATTAATAGAAAGGACTGGATAGTATACACCCCACTCTGTAGAGGCATTCGCTATAGGCACCTACAAGATAGAGCAACCAGGGATTTAAAAATCACTGGGAGTCCTGTTCACGTACTCTTACGTTTTAATGCTCTGTATTTTATGATTTGCTTATGCTGTATTTTAAACATCTTAATAGGGAATGCCAACTCATTAACACTGCATACAGTGCAGCTGTTTGAGTAATGTGCAGTGGTTTAATTGCAGACAAATCACTTTGCCACGCACAATAATTTAAGCATTTTTGATGTTTAATTTCACAACTTGATTACTCCGAGTTTAACTCGGCCATTGCTCTTTTGCATAGACACGTCATTTGTCTTACGCGGCTAGAAGTGCTCCGCATACCCAATGAGCTTAGCAGCTACTGACGAGATTGATTTAATAAATCATGAGCTTGTTTGTAGCGTTTTTTTTTACAGCCATCTCTTGCAATAAATTGGACCCCATTGTCGCAGGTAATGCAAGCTGACAAACATACTGAAATAAGCAGTAATGGACTTCCGATGTGTCTGCACTTTTTTATTTTCATTTTTTTTGGACAAAATATTCCACAGCAGCTGAGCACAGGAGTAGGGCCAGAGATATAGTGGGAGTGTGGGGGTTAAAACGTCTGCCAAACCTTCAGATTCATTTGCTCAGACTGGAAATATATTCGAAACCTTGTCAGCACTATGGATGGCCACATCGAACCTAGGCAAGCCAAACTGTGCTACCAAACATGCAGCAAAGATTCAGAGGGGGTGGTGTGTGGCTCAGTAGACTAGGCTAGGCCTACTAGTAGGGCCCGAAGCGTGATCAGACCAAGGTAGTTGCATCACCACCATCTTATTGGTTGAAAGCACATATATACCAATGATCTGCATCACTAATTGTGGATTACCTGATAACTAGGAACTTGAAAATTTCCAACCTCGTACTTTAAAAAGTACTATAGAACAGCTAAAAGGAATGGATTCGTAATGCAAATTTTTGCAAGGGGACACTACTTCCGCTAGCATTTGATGCTAACATAACACAGTGATTCTCACAAATGTGGGAGAGTGATAGTGTCACATCACATGACCTGGCCACCTGACATAAACACAGTAGAGATGGTTAACAGAGGAATCTGACCAGAGAGAGAAGGAAAAGCGGCCAATGAGAGCTCAGCCAAAACGTGGGACCTCCTTTGGGACAGCTGGAAGAGCATCCCAGGAGGCCACTTCATGGAACTGGCATGGAGGCTCAGCCAGACTCTGGAGCAAATGGGGGTAAGGGCTTTGCTCAAGGGCCCAGTGGTGGGACCACTTTGCTGACCCAGGGGTTTGAACTAGCAACCTTCTGAGTCCCAACCCACGATCTGACCCCCAACAAATAATTTTTTTTGTTTAAAATTTCTTGGTCAGTGCATAATTCCATATGTTATTTTATAGTTTTGATGTCCCTATAATTATTCTAAAATGTAGAGAATAGTACAAATAAACCTCTCCTTGGGTAGATGTGTCCACACTTTTGACTGATTCTGTATATACATGTATGTTTCAAAGGAGAGCATTATGGGATATGTGAAAAGAAGCATTACGATGTTTCTGTAATTGTAAAAATAGTAAAGAACGCTGCATTTCATATTATGTTAATTTCGGGTCAAGCAGTTCAACTCATATGCCCAATAAAAAGCTAGTGAAATTATAGGATGTTTCACAAACTGGCTGTTTGGTTTCTTAGCTTATGGTGAGTTGCTAATGGACCAGAGCTGCCTGGGGACCCCAGACAGCAAAGTGGGGTCTTAAACTCTCAGGGGCTTTTCTCACCTCAGTTAAATGCCGAATGACTTTCAAAGGTAACAGCGGGGAAGCTGGTGCATTTCAGCTGTCTACAGCGGTAATTCAGACGGTGAGGTCACGGACCTGCCGTCCAAGCGGCCCAAGCCTAAAGGACACAGAGCAGTTAGCTGAAAGCTAATGGCTGCTAAACCGCGGCAAAAACGCTCAGCCCTTGCCATTCAAATACTTCACCTCAATCCCATAATGCGCGGGAAACAACTTGGCAACAAGGAGTTCTTCGCATGGTTTTGAGAGGAGACGTTTTGGGCCGCATCACAGCTGACGTGAGCATCTGGGAAGCCACGTGCAAGTGACCGGGGCTGACATTTCATTTAAGGAGAAAGGCAGCAGGACTAGAGATGAGTTTGGGATTAATTCTGCATGTCAGGAGGCCAATGTTGATGGAAAACCTACGGCTAGCTATACTGCTCAAATTCAAACGAATGGCAGAGTTCCGTGGCTTTCTCTGATGACCTTAGAGCATCCAGGCAAGTTTGTGACTTACGTAATCGATGAACCCCCGTGACTCCACTTTACGCTGTGTGTATCATATCCATTAATATAAAAACGGCAGAGTTAATTTATCGCAAGGTGTATTTAGGAGGGAAAGTAGTTTTTTTTTTTTGCCTCACTAGTCCATCTCAGATATGAATTCTTGTAATTAATCCAAAGCAATGATAGAACATCCGTGGGTGTAAGTGGCATTTCTAGCAATGGAAATAAATGTACCTTCTGAAAGCACGTCAGCGGACAGCAAGTCCCAAAGAAAGGCGGATCTTTTGTTATGGGCATCGAAGATAGAAGAACTTGATGGTAAAATATGCTGCAGTAACCCATGGAAATGCAGAAAGCATCCCTGGAGTTATTAATGTGATGATACTCACTGAAAAGGAGTGAAATTTAAGGTGGCATTGCTAAAGTTACTGCCTTAATCACGTCTTTAGATCAAAGAGAAAAAAGAATCACCTATTTCTGTCCTTTAGTGAGATTATTTTTTTCAAACCTTGCACGGCATTATTTTTCCGTGAGAAACTTAAAATTGCCAGTTTAATGAAATCCTCTATATTGTCTTTCTCAACCTTTGGGGCAAACTGTTTATTTGTTGCCGCTAAAGGCTTGATGCATGGATTATTATACAACCGTGACAAGAAAAATTAGTTGCGCATAGTCGTGCTCGGTTAAACTGAAAGGATGAAATATTCTCATCGATTCATAAACTCACAATATTGCTTTCAATTTCTGGGAGAAAACATTATTTTTATGCCTGTTAAAATGCTTTATATCTGTTGACTATTCAATAATAAGTATCGTAAAAAATATGGACAATACGTTTTACAGAACAATCAAGACCTAGATAATGTATTGTTCGATAAAGTGGTTCAGCTTTTACTACTCTGTTTTCTAATTTATAGCTTATTTCTATTGTTTTGCCTTCTGCTGTTTATGCTATATAGCTGCAGTGCATGACCTTTTGCAGAGCACACAGACGCATCTATATCAACTTACTCTGTCCCAGACTAAACATGAAATCTTCCAGTAGTATATCTGTCTGGAATAGTGATCAACCTATCCTGGGGAATTTTCCCGTAACCGGTATTTCATTTAAGCGACCTGTTTTTGTTTTTTTTAAACCAGTATTTCCTACAAAAATTAAAATTGTGCTCAGGTGGCATGCAACCAATTTGAAGAAATAAAACACGTGTGATAACAGAAAATAAACAGGCTAAAAATAAACATATAAGTGCAAATCATCTGACATTTTTTAAATTGCCTCCATAAACCAGCTAAACTTAAACTATAAATAATTTAAAAATATGATTAGACTTCAAGCTTAATGGTAACATCAAGTTTTTAACTTAAGAATTCCACATTTTCAGATTTATTGAGGAACTCTGAAATTAAAGAAAAGAGTGACCATATCTGTGAGGTAATTCCTTCCAAGCTTTTAAACGTAGATACCAGTAAATACCCAGTAATAAACTCTACACATCACTGAAAACAGGCGACGGATTTACGTTATCCATAAAAGTAGAAAGCACATTTACAGACATTTTCATCATCTTCAAGTTGTACGTTTTTTTCATCTTTCTATAGACTCTCCCTGAATTTATCCAACGCAGGTCCATAGTAAGTATCCACAACATATTCAGGCATTGCTTCAAATGGCTATATTATTATAATTGTTTCAAAATACGTGCCTTTCCAATACGGATGCCTTCTTTACTGAGATTTGGCTGGGTTCTCCAAAAATAATGGCCTTGTCAAATATATAATGAAACCGGGCAAAACACTGTTAATCTGCAGATGGTTATACTTCGTGTTATAACTGCATTAGTCTAGCGGATAAATAAGCTTAGCAAGTGAGCAGGCAAAACAAACTTTTCCTATAAATCAAGCAGAAGGGCATCTACACATTAGATTAAGAGTGGAATTAAACTGTGTTAATATGGTCATTTTTGTGATGGTTGCAATGGAAATCTATTTAAAATTTTTGAAGGTTATTGTTACCTGTTTACATCTGAGCCTTATTTTATTCAAGCTGCCTCTTAAAGTTTACCAAAACCCATTTATATATTGAATGATTTTCCTATTTAACTATTGAGCACCCTGTGTTAGGTGGGCCCCCAATCCATATTCTTTATGTTCAACCGGACAGTTGAAACAAAATCTTGGTCTGGATTTTTCCTTTCTGGACCTGAAATTTTCCCCTCTGCCATGGGGGTCTGGATCCACACCAAGATTTTGTTTCAACCAACCATTTCAGCATAAAGAATCACATCACAGAATACCCAACTGTCTGGTTGAAACAAAATCTTGGTCTGGATCTGTACTTTAGGGGCCTGAAATTTCCACCTCTGCCCCAGACCCCCATGGCAGAGGGGAAAATTTCAGGTCCAGAGAGGAAAAATCCAAACCAAGATTTTGTTTCAACTGTCCGGTTGAACATAAAGAATCACAGTCACACAATACTCAACCGATTGGCTGAAACAAAATCTCGGTCTGGATTTTTACTTCCTGGCCCTGAAAGTTTTTCCTCTGCCCATTACTCTGCGTAGCACAAGCAGGTATGGAAAATGAATGAATGGAACTACTGAGTGTTTAAATTAAGCTGTGTTACGAAGTGCAGTAATGAGGGCCTATGGATATAAATCATGAGTATGAATTACTCTTTCATGGAGCAGAATAATACCCAGGTTAATGTGCCTGATAGATGTTGGCAGGATGGACGGAGCTTGAACTGGAATGTCAGTGTTCTGTGGGTTGTGATGAAACTTTCCATGGGGACAGCGAATAGTCCCATGGGACATGTGAGGATGGAATGGGCAGTTTTGGGGTTTTGCGAGTTTAAGAAACCTGCAGGAGGGAGAGGAACACAAAGGACGGCCTTCACGGCGTCAGCTAAAGTGAAGAAGCAGGAGTCGGGACACAAGGGCTGAGTATTTGGTCTAGTCTGTCTGGAGGCTGAGAGGAAAAACAGATAACTGGCTCATAACATTTGTTACATGACTGCAGGTGAATGGAGGGTCACATTTTTTTATTTTCCGCCCCAAACACACCGTCCTGAATTGTGGAATTCTTCACAAAGAAAATTTTAAATTTGAGAAATTGGCTACAGGTTTTCACAGGAAGACGCTGATATAAGTGTAAGCGGAGTCCTCGTGAAGGAAGTACAGGGACACCATTTCTGTTTGGCAGAGCTGTTCGGGGATATCTGCTTCATGCTGACACATTGGGGGCCTTATCCCCCTGTAGGAGCAACTGATCAGAGAAGCCCCCCCCCCAATAAGCCCCAGGGCCCACATCCTCGCAACAGTTTGTGCGTGCGGAGTGACGCCTGTGACTAAAGCTGTCACACACCATCTCAGTCAGCTACTTCCCGTACTTTACAAAGGCAGTCGGGGTCCCAGACAACCCCTCTCCATCCTAAAAGTGAGCTGTACCATTAAAAGCCATCAGATGTCAACTTCGCTGTTTCAGAAATGCATGAAAACGCCACAGATGGGAAAAAAATGCGACCTGAATCGCACGAATGAGTGGTGCCGCATGAATACTTTATCTCGCCGGTCGACGCACTCTCAAGTCCGACGTCCCGCCTTTTGAAATCGATATTTCAGCTACTTTCGGTATTTAGCTACTCCGCTATTTCTTTATTTCCACGCACAGAAGCAGCTACTGTCTTCATAAGGAGCGCGCTGTGATTAATGAGCGGGTTGCTGCTGCTGACATTAATACAGCTCGCTTCCTACAAGGGTCGGCTTCCCTCTCATCCAATCATATCGCGGGCGGCCGGATGCCCAATCACCTTCCCCACTCTCGTTGTTGACAGGAACAAATAAGGTTACGAGATTTCGCCCATTGAGCCGTGGATAAATGTATGACTGACCAGAAATTGGAAACGCGCGGCGCCCCTGACAGGCCTATTCATCAGGACGCCTCCCTTCACGCCATGCAATAGAGAAACAGCACTGTGGTGCACGAATCCCTCACATTCATTATTCCATTAAGAAAACCCAGCTGATGGTTGCTTAATGACTTTTACAGTACTTGAATGAATGTAGGTGTGACTTACAAGCTAGAATTCCGTACATTCAGTATACGCTTATGAAAGTCTTACATGTCTCTGAGAGGTTTGTAATTAAGGGACAGACTGGCATTACGCTTTATCAAATGGGCCCCTATTCTTCCCTGCACTTTGGTTTATTGTCTTCTGTACACACTCCTGGCTCGTTTATGTATATTCACCGTCTATAAAGCAAACGGCTGCTCCTTCGCCTCGTTCCTAATCAGTCAGTACTGTCTCTGCCTTTCCAGCCAAAGGCTCTGGCACAGGTATCGATTATTCTGCCGGATCACAGAGGAGAATTGGCTTTGGGGGGGGCGGTAAAGGAATGAATCCCCAAACCTGGCATGTGGAACACAGGGTGCTCACACGCTGCCATATAAAGGTAAGGGAGTGTGACTCGCGCATGAGGGTAAACGCCATACTGGCATGTTCGTGTCCTTTCTCACCAGCTCATCCTAATATGAGATGTGGAGGTATTGATCCCTGCCTCTGGCCTATTTAAGATAATGTATATATTGAGAAATAACAATGCATTCCCCATTAAGCAGATCAATGAATTGGGGGGGGGGGGGCGGGGGGGGGGGGGGGGGGGGGGGGGGGGGGGGGGGGGGGGGGGGGGGGGGGGGGGGGGGGGG
>JAODKC010000053.1:655146-670453 GCA_026777985.1 Mormyrops attenuatus | reverse complement strand
CCCCCCGCCCCCCCATCACTGTTGTGTCGAATTTTCGTATCTGCAGTCCATTAACTTAGAGGAAAGCTGAGAACGGTGGCTGCAGGAAAGCGACACAGAGAGCGGGCCGCAGACTGGTACAGTGAATGGCAGAATGCCTGTGCTCAAATCGCCTGCTAGATATTTCTGTGCAAAAAAAAATAATGATAATAAAAGGCTTCGATTAGCTTTTTATTATTTTGGAAGGCTATTAAGAATTAAAGGGAAACAGCAAGATTACTCTTCAGATTAACTCCGTGGTCCAAATAGAATCAATACCATGATCACAGTGTAATTTTCAAATACGAGTCTGCTATAATAGGACCTATTTCTTGTCTGTCAGGTGCCCTTTTCAAACCAAGAAAATAGCTTTAAAGTTATTAAAATGAAACAGATTTCATCTATAGATGGTGAAGTCTAGAGAAGTCTGCAGATGGGCGCGTGTAGATATAACTTACAAACCGGTGATTTCTTAAAGTTACAAAGAGCCGTGCAGGTTAGATCGCTGCTGGTGTTCTTCATGTGCGCAGAGGGAGTTGGGACTCGTCTCAACGACCTCCAGGCGCTTTCTAAAGGTGCATCGGCGGGGGTTTGCTTACCGTGCTTTTCAGCCATGTAGCATTCAGATGTATAAACAAGGCAAACTCAAAATCCAGTCCATATATTTCCATGGCATTCAAGTCTGACAGAGGTCTGAAGTAAGCATTTTAGACTCTACATTTGATACAGATGACCGCAGCAAGCATGCAGGATGTATCACACTTAATATGGTTATAAGAAAAACTGCTATTCACTCGAAATTCCATCTACCAGTTTTCCATAACCGCTTATTCACTACAGCAGTGTTTCCCAGTCTGGTTCTTGGAAACCCACAGACCATGTTTTTGCTCCCTCCCAGCTCCCAGTAGGATGTGGACTGTCTGCCAGGGTGTGGACTGTCTGGTAGGGAATTCGGAGGGAGCAAAAACATAGACTGACTGTGGGTCCCCGAGGACTGGATTGGGAGACACTGCAGTACAAGAACGGTGTGCCTGGTGCCAGTTCCAGCAAGCACAGGGCACAAGCCTGTAGGTGTGACTGGTGTGCGATTGTGCCCTGCAATGAGTTGGTGCCCCATCCTGAGTTGTTAACTGGCTCCAGACCCCCCGCACTAGGAAAAGCAGGTACAGAAAAGGGATGGGTGGGTTTATGCGACAAATGAGTTCAGCTAATTTCACTTAATGTGTAAGTATCCTTCCTTGTATTTTTTAGTACCAAAAAGTTGCAATTTTAAGGGCAACACTTACAAAGAAAAGTTAAGCAATTTCTCAAATTAAGAAACTATTTCATTAGCAGGTGTGTATGAGCTGAGTTTAACCGCTATCAATCAAAATACATCTGTAAGACAATTTTTAAAGGCAAATAGGTTATGTTTTTTATGTTTTAGTCTCTGACTGTTAATTGCCCTTGAAATTAAAACTATCTTGGAGTTAATACAATAATGCATAGGAAAAAGTATTTAAGTAATAATGCATATAAAATGACTATGTAGTAATTTGATACACATGTAAATGACATTTATAAAGAGAATGACGTTTAATTTTTTTTTGCTATTTTCAATCAATTATTTATATAATTATATATTTTATACTTGGTTTTTTTATTACCTTATATTGTATTATCTTATTTTATTGCCCTCTAGTAAAACTACTTTACGTTTTATGGTGTAGTAGCTAATTAATAATCATTCCACCTCTGTATCTAACATCTCCTGTACTGTTAGATCTCCGTGTACTTTTCAGCTTAAGTGTCTCATTGTAGCGATCTGATGTGAGAGACCAAACTCAGTGATACATCACCTACTTAACAGAAAATAATGATAAAATACATAGCTAGAGCTCACCAGCACAGAATGCCGCTTGTTAATACATGGGAGGATGAATCATACAGACATTAAAATGGTTGCAATTCATTAATCAACTGCACAAGATACAACCAGCCCAGGTTAAGAATGTGTGTAAGCCTGGATTGTCCTCAAATGACTCAAGGAACAATAAAATGTCAGGTGTACCTATAACCTGAGACTTCTATTGCACAACGTAGAAACTTTTAGAAAGCTTTTAAAAAGCATGTTTACACAAGGCCTAGAATGATCAAAATTAAATACAGTGTTTTGTATGCAGCAGAACAGATAGGTGCTAAGCCACCGCAGATGTCCAGGTGAAGGGGACAGAAGATGGATGGATGGATGGATGGAAGGACAAAGGATGGATGGATGGATGGATGATGGACAGATGGATGGATGGATGAAGGACAGATGGATGGTTGGACGGATGGAAGGACAGATGGATGGATGGATGGATGATGGACAGATGGATGGATGGATGAAGGACAGATGGATGGTTGGACGGATGGAAGGACAGATGGATGGATGGAGGAAGGATGAATGGATGGATATACAGCCAAACAGGGTCACCACCCCACCTGATGTTCTTAGGTACAGATTGGATAGAGACAACTATGAGAGGTTTGCATTCAAACAGTGAACAAAAGGTAATAAATATTTTAGGCTCTTTCAAACAGCTGTGCACTCAACTTATCAAATTCCAAAATTATTTTCTTTGCTTTCCATGTCATTGTTTTTCTTGATGAATTAATTAAGAGATTCCCATCGTGAGTCCCAAGACACCGAGGGATAGGGGAGAGCTGAAGATGTTTTCCTTTAGCCAATAAGGCAACCCCCTGCCCTCGTAACGTAGCCCTTCATGACCGTACATAAACAAGGCTTCTGTGTGACACCACACACTTTCTATATTTTATTCCAAAAAAGAACAATACAAATAAAAAAGGTGACGCCCATTAAGAAAGGCTGCAGTAATTCCGTTCAGTTACTGTTGACGCAAGAGCCCTTATGCTGATACAAACTGAAGGACACTTCAATCCAAGCCTAGACCACATATAACAAAAACAAACAAGCTAGCCACCCCAGTTCAGGATGACACGCTCACAGACATTGACACCATGGCTTCTGAGTGGGCAGATACTTGCTCGCTTCACAACGTGTCTTGTGGCTTTCACACGGTTAGGCTGCAATCTCTGTTATCAAATGGCCCTTAAGACACCCGGGCTGACGAGTTTCATTTAATTGCATTTAAATATCGCAACAACACTTGTTGATGCCATGGGGAAAAAAATCTACATACGCATAGTTAGATCGCCAGGCACAGACGCATTTCGGAACGCAAGGGACACTATGAGAGAGTGCCAAGAGTCCCCTGATGGCGGAGACACAGCTACTGGAGAAATCTGTTCCTCTGGACTCAACCTGAACCCCGGACAGAACCGAGAGATGCGAGTTATTGAAATGTTACCCGAGCGCTCATTATCAGCGGTTTCAAAGTTCTTCGCAAAGTGGAGGAAATTCAAAACGAAAAATAAACGATACTTAAAGCAAAGATGAAAAGAAATGAAAAAGCAGGCTTCTTCCGAGATCAGTGGGTGTCCATCGCGATCCTCCTCAGGTTCAGCGCCACGGTGGGGGGCCAAAAAGCCCCTGACCACCAAATGAGTGACAAATTGCACACGTAAGAACATCGGACACCTATCACCGCCACCTCACCCCAGGTGAGCTCCAGCGCCCCCGGAAAACGGCAAGAAGAGCCCAGCTCCAGAGCTCCACTTTGATGGGCAAAGCTCACAGAAACGAACCAGCATCTGGCCTGAACGAGAGACCTGGGCAATATTGTGGAAATCCCCCCCCGCCCATTCAAACGTGAACCAGGAACAGAGCTGTGGCCTGCACAGTGTGGGGGAGACCGCGACCTCACGGCAGCGCTAATCTTATTGTTCGAACCACTGGCATCTGTCACAGCCTATGACTTCCTTCCTGTCTGCCTGCAGCATCTCACGCGACTGTAATCTGAGGTCACACAGCTGGTAAGTTCATTAGCCCGGCCTGCAGGTTTTGACGCTAATGCAACCCAGTGCTTCTTGGGTGGGTGATTCAGCAGGTGTACTTTCCTGTAGTTCAGCTCCTTACATTTTTAATGCTCTTTATAGTGCTTATTCTCCAGATGTTGAATTCTGGGAGAGGAAAAAAACCAGGAGAGTTATAAACAAAAACAGCTATAACTGCTAAATTAGATTTGTACACAGAAAACAAACAGAAACAGTGAATTTCTTTATTTAATTTTTTCTCTCTTAATAACAGCCATGTCCACAATTGCAATCAACTCTTGTGTACCAATAAGTTAGACTGTTGTATGATTTGAGGTCTGCATTTACCCGTTAAAATGCTGGTGGGATAAAATGGCAGCATCACCAGTAAATTAGCTGTCACTGTAGGAGTAAAACGTTCAAGCACCTGCTGAATTAAAAACATACACAGCAGAGTGCAGGATGGAAAGTTCTAGAACATCGCCAGGCAGTGCGGTTCAGGGCGATGACCTGCGAGTCAGGCGCCTCTTCGCAGCGCTTCTCGGCAACAGGATGCATTGTGGCGAGCGCTCGGTAAATCGTCTGTGACCTAGATGGCGGCGTTGCGGTTTTTCCGTGTTTGCGTGGGAGGGAATCCGTATATGCAGGTTAGGCGTGGGGGAGGGGGGGAGATGAGGATAAAGCACGCTACGATAACAATCCCCGCTTCCTATCGCTGTGATGTCCTATTCTGAGACTCTAAGAGACTTTTGTACGTTTGAGGGAAAAAATGCTATGTAGCTATAACCCTGGTATATTCATGCAAATCTGCACCAAGGCACACTCTCTGGGTCTTAGCATGAAGGAAACTTATCTCTAAGTAGCAGATGCCCCATTGTAGAAAACGTAGTGCATCAATGAAAGGGGCTGTACGCTATCTCCAAACATTTGCGCTTGCCCTGCAGTTTAAATCAGTGAGCCGCGTAAATTTGTATAAAATGGAAAGATACTGAGTGAGTCTCTGAGTGAGTATCTCCCTCAAATGTGGTGGAAGGTAATTTAAAAATACCCCAGCAAGAAGAGGCTCCGGGAAGCCGGGAGTAGATCAAGCAAGGGAGGCAGTTCCGTAGCCGATTCGGTGTTAGCAATAATAAGGAAAGCCCTCAACGCGGTGATCAAATCACCGAATATCCCTGAGCACTCCGAAACACATCTCCGTAATGGCTCCTTTACAATGGGAGTTTTATTATTTTTTTCATTTTTTGCACAGATGAAAAGCAGGAACGTAGCGGTCTGGCTCATGGGCCGATCCCCGCTTACCTGCACGTGCTGAGTCCGAATTGTGGCCTACAGGATCTGACGAAGGTGATCCCCCGGAGGTAACAATTAACCCGATTCATCGGCGGGGTGTCCGGCTAAAAGTTGTGAAAAAGGCGACATCCTGCTGGCAGGTGGCAGCTCGGCCTATCACCCGTCAGTTCATGTCCTTCATCGTTTACCTCGAGTGCCAAAGACAGCTAGATGCGACACGTTACCGTGGATACCCTTCATGCACTCGACCTTATTCCTCCCACTCCCCGTCTGCCTTATAACCTCCTGAGCTGAAATATTGGATTTCATTAAGGCCTGATAGGATTTATATTTAGTGCCTGCACAGGTGGGTCCTTGCTACTGATTTTAGAGTGGAGGAGGCTACAATTATTTTAGGCCAGAATAGAAATGAGGCACCTGATGCATTTTATAATGATGTAATCTGCATGCCATTTCTTTGTATATTAAAGAAGAACCATTGAAAATTCAGGAGGACGGCCATTTTGGTTCAACAGCCACACATATATTTGTATGCGAAAGAACGTGTATATGTGCCATATATATGTGGGATGTATATAGCTGTGTTTTTTTTGTGAAATAAGACCAATAGACAGGGGCATAGATGGGGCGGGGCCACAGGGGCACGGGCTCCAGCTGAAAGCTGATTGGTCCTCAGCGTGCTCCCTCCCATGTCACTCAAAGATTCAAGACAAGTCATTGGCTCATGATAAGGTTGTCCCCTTTGTATAAATTATAGCCCCACTTATGCTCCCAACCTTAAAAAAAAAATCCTAGAATTGCCCCTTCAGTAGACTTGCTGTAGGGTCAGTGGTATGATTTACTGTTTACTCTCAGGATTTTGCCTCAAAATCCATGGTGCCACCACACTCTGGAATCCAGCGAGGCAGCTGAGGAACAGACACTTCACAACAAAAGTCCTATATTACACATTTATGTCTCCGTACCGAAGTGATTTTGACCATGACGACCAGCTAAATTCGGGGGAAAATAAAATATTGCAGATATGATGGAAAAAATATGCTTGGGAATGAGTCTCTGTGGGACTGAAAAAAAAGTAGAGACCACAAAGAAACTGGTCTTTTTATGGACAGAAAACCTGAAATGCCCTTGGAGTACTAAAATACAGCGATGACCAGATTAACAATCATTATTTACCATTTATCTTATATGCAAATACTGTATGTACGTTTCAGTATGTACCATAGTCCAAGTCTGCTATTTCATTTATAGAATTTCAGTGAAAGTTACAGGTAAATGCCAAGGTAATACATTATTGGAACTTCAAAGCTATGATACAGTCATTTTCATCCCCGAATCATACAGACAATGCTACAAAATTGTGGTCCATAAGCCTCTGACAGCTGAGACTTTTATCTAAAGAAACATTGTAACACATCAATTCATCAGATGCTTCCAGGGATCTGGGAAAAAGCCAGATCGTCCAGTACTCTTGTGATAATCTATTATCTTATAATACTGCTTTGGCAGAGGAGTTAAGCATCACAGGGAATGCAGTACAGTGGTGTTAATCCATAAAGGTTTCCAGCGTGTGAAAAATGATTTATCTGTCACCGTGAAGATGTTTCAATCTCAGAATTACTTTAACAAAAAAATTGAGGGTTTACATTAATTCAGCTTATTAGCTTTCATATAAAACAAAGTCAGTTCCTCTTCCGTTCCAAGATTGTCCCAATTTGAGCCCTATAAACTGTAGTGGCACTATCATAAATCATATTAAGTGCTAAACAGGCCAATATTGCTATAGACGGCACAGATTTTAATCATTACTTGACTTCTTCGCTGGCGATTGCAGGGCGTTGTAAACATTAGCGTTGAAGATCGCCTTTCCATCATCGCCTCACTTTCTGTTGCACGCCAGCGCAAACTGTTGATAGACGGGTGCAGGAGTAATCAGCTTTACCCGTTGGATTTCACTTCCGATGCAAATGCAAGAGCTGGTAGAATAAGCAAATGCATCAGAGTTCTATATGTAGAATTGCACAAAAAAAAAACCATCAACTTATCCAGCAGTGCATGATGAATCAGAGGATGACCTCAAGTGACCTTCAAAAGGAATGGGAGACATTAAGTGGTGTTAAGTGCACTGCTAGGACAGTTCATATCAGACTCCTAGAAGCAGGACTGAAGTCCAATAAAGCAAGGAAGGAGTCCTTCATCAATGAGAAACAAAGAAGAACCAGGTTGCAGTTTGCAAAATATATATATTATTCAAAGATGCTCACCTATAAATTGAGAAATAAGTGAAACAAAAAATTATGCTGCGGTCTCTTAATTTTTGTCCAGAGCCGGATCTGACACTAAAATGTACCAGAACACCTTAGTAAGTAGCCCCATCTCACACAGCACTTGCAGCTTGCATCCTCTCCTGCGTTCACAGAAAATCAAACTCCAATCTCTGTAAGTAAAAGTATGTACTGTGTATTCACTCAGCAGAAACACATCCAAAGCAGCGTGCACTCACCGGCACACTATTTCAAGAGACATTATTCATTCATGCACCGAAATTTCTTACCAAAGCAATTCAGGAGCTGCAGTTACCTTTAAAGGTACAAGTGAAATACCCGTGTGTGTGAGACAGCTCAGCAAACCTTGAGATCACAAAGCCAGGCCGGCCCAATATGCTACCTGTGCTGAAAATTTTTCCGCCTGAAAAGCTTCTGCGATTAAAGCACAAGCATTAAAAGATTTCAATGTGCACCCACCCCAAACATCTTATGCGGCTGGATACTCTAGCATTTAAGGGGCCGTTAACATTTCTGATGAACAGCAGAAGCACGGACCAAAAACCAGAGTGAACACATAATAGCCAAGCGTCCAAATACATCAGGCTATTGGCCTGACAATCTGCCACGTCCAGGAACGCTCCATACTGGCAGGACTCAACGCGCACGTCTACTGCAGCTATAAACGCTGAAACAGGAAAAAGCAACGCGTGTGAAGCTCCTTCTATTAATGCAGGACGTGGCATGGAAAGACCGCCGCGCTTAGTCACGACACTTCAGTGTTTCTCTGAGACTATTTGATCTCTGTAACCAAAAACCTAATTTTTTGACATTGGGGGAATAAGACAATAAATTAAATACAAAGGTCTATTTATTTTGGGGGGGGGGATGAATGAATCCAAATTAAATATTGGGGTGAACACCCCTCCCTCCGGGTCCAATGTCCCATGTACACATAACCATATTTTTGCATATTTGTGAATAATCGAACACAATATACACTACATTTATATATGTAGGACATGTATCAGTATTTAAACATGCATAAATAAATATTTAAATACACCAGCTTTATGATTATTTAAAAAGTGCCTCTGAGCAACGTGAATGAGAATGTCACAGGTCAACCACTCTGAATGTAATTAAAAAAAACATCGATCACCTGCATAGATATAAGAAAAAACTTTAAAGAATGTATCACAGTTGCCTTTTCTCAAGTGTCACATGGATGCTGGCCTACGATCATATAAACACATCGGCAGAACACCCCACCCGCTCTTACTGATGCGTGTTTCATAATATGCCATGGAAACCGCTGTACAACTCGAACTTTGTTCTCTTTGATTCCTTAAAAGGCAACATATTCTTTGACTGTCTTTAAGTCCTTTAAACACAAGGCATAAGCACACAGCTCTACTGATGTGAATTGCATCGGTTCAGAAGAGATTGATATTTCTACCCCTGCACGTTACAGAAATAGTTTTTGATGAATAAATGTATAATAGGTATCAATTAATTTTAACAATAGACTACGTCTCAAATCCCTTGGAGTTTTAAAACAAGCTTTGTATATCTGCTGCTACTCAAAAGTATTCCCTTCGGTTAATGATTTCTCATTTGTAAATTGTTAGGGTCATTTGTAATATAAAAGTGGCATATTTTTTAGCCTTTGACTTCTATAAAATGGCTGAGAGCTTGCCATATTAGCTATTGCAGCAAGAAGACGTGAGAATTCCCACAGTTCGTTATTTCCTGCTTATGTGAGAATCGAGAGTGTGTGTGTGCCTGTGTGTGTGTGTGTGCCTGTTTGTGGCACCATGTCTGATGTGTGTCAGTGTGCCTGTGTGCATTCTCAGAAACTTCTTTGATTAGACCCAGCGACTTTTGTATTTTTCGACAGCGATCCTGGTGCAAAACAACTGGTAAGATAAAAGGAGAGTTGTGCTATTAATTATTTATACAAGCAATTTAACTCCAAGTCAGAAGAATAACAGACCCGCACGCGGCTTCAGTCGGCAAAGCCTTTCGCTCTCCGTCTCAGAATGTTTCCTTTATTTTCACTATCGCGCTTATTTCTATCTGGTCTGAAATAGGTCAGGGCTAAAAATAGGAATCCATCGTGATGTTCAAAGTTGTTGCCTGAAGAAAGTTTTTATGGCAAACTTTTTATGGAATGTCCGCCTGAAGTCTTTTAGAGATCCCCCCCCCCCCAAAAAAAAAAAAACAGATCAACCTCCCGGAAGATGATACAAACCTCGCTTATCGAGGGTGTGACAGGCAGGTCATAGCAGCACTCTGAAGAAATGAGTTTGGTGTGGTTTTTTTTTGCTAACCCCAAACCAGAAAGTCCTCAGAAGCAGCTTCTCTCTGTTCAGTTTTCTCCCACCTCTCAATGGTCAGAGAAGGTCATACATTCCCAACTGCCACTCCGTGAGGTGGGCATCAATAGGAGAACGACGTCAGCCGGTGTACCAAAAAAATTTGACTCTTGGGTACTCGAGGCAAAACATTATGGTCCACTATCCCAAGGATCATCTCAGTCTCAGTGACTTGGGTCTCCATAAATACCTTGTGTTGATTTGGCCTGCAGCTGTGAGTCACAAAAACATTCACACCAACTAGAACAATCTCAGTACTAGACGCGTATATAATGACCAGACTAAGCAGAAGTGCAGAACCCAGAGGTTCCACCTTGACCTTTGGCATATTGATCTTATGGAGGTGGATGAGGGACAAATGGGAGGAGGGGGTGCCGGCAAGACTGGGGCCGTGTCACAGTCACACTGTATACCACATTATTTACATTCGAAAATATGCCCCAACCCCAGTTAAATTTTATAGGGAAATGCTGGTATAGCATCACTTTCTAAAATATCATCAAAATACCGTAAACCGCAGTATAATGTCTGGACGGTATGGCGATATTAACACTTAGATACCGTCCAAGCCCACATCGTGTCGCACATCGTGGGGGCTTGGTTGAAGTAATTTTGTCCCAGGCAGGCCAGTCAACATATGACTTTTTAGAAACAGACTCCTAGCTTCAAATTAAAGTAACGGGAGTAAAAAGTGTTCAAAAAGAAACACAGAAGCAGGTCTGTTTTGGTTGCGTCGGCGTCACATTTCGTGGAGGAATTTGGCGCCACGGATACGGAGGAAGACGGAGCAGCCCTGGAAACAACCAACGTTGATAGCACGGAGATGGCACGGAGATGGCGCGGAGGCTTTGAGGAGCTAGAGAGGCGAGCGGTAACGTGGGCTTGTGGGGAGGGGGGCAGGCGCGCCCAAGAGCGGTAAGCGTGACGCGTCGGGGTGGGCGGCAGGGTGCTGCGGGGGGTATCCGAGGCGAATGATGCAAGTAGACCCGCCACGTTTGTATGGGTGGGTGCCCCCTGGAGACAGCCTGGGGGGATTGGCGCATGGGGCAGGACACGGGGAGCATGAGACTCTCCTGTAGGATCATGGGTAAAAGGCAGAATACGTACGGCTTCCAGATCAGGCCAAGCTTGCTTGTCCACAACATTTAGATCCTTTTGTTAGTTTATAACCAGGATAGTCTGTCGCGTTGCTGGCCCAGGACAGGCATGGCGCATGTTTGAGCCCCTTAGGCCCATATGGAGTCATTCCAATAGATCTTTACTGTTTTTTTTTTTAAAGAAATACTGCACCTCCTGACAAATTTCAGACTGCCATGTTACAGAAGGAACAAAGATCCACTTGTGTTTTTTTTTTTTATTAACCGAACCAAGGCTGTTTTTTCGTACAACACTGACAGACCCCCTGACTGCTGCACCCTCCCGTACCAAAATTATTACCTCCGGGCCTTCGTGCGGTTGTCGCCTGCATCTGACCTCGGCCGTACAGCAAAGGAACTTTGAGTAGCAGGATGACAACTCAGTTCAAATGCACACCTGCTGAGGCATTCTCGAAAAACACACCCACTCCTGCTGTCTCCTGCTTTGTGGGAGCTGTAATTACACCGGTGCAATTACGAAGTTTGCTTACAGCGAGACTTTTTTTTGGGAAAATTAAAAGTGACATGACGAAACCTGTAGGGGCTCAAATTACAATGTAATGACAGGAAAGGCAGCCCTTGGAAGCAAACTCAGACTAAATCCAAGAAAAAAATATTCCAAATATATTCAAAATATCCCAATTAAACCACAAATTTGTGAACTAAAAGCAATCGCTGTATACTTAATAATTAAACTCAATCCCAAGCAGCATCACGGTATGCATGCAAGTATTACGGCAAATTATGAAAAATACATATATATACATATGTGTGTGTGTGTGTGTGTGTGCATGGATTAGGTTTATATTACATTATGGGGACCAAATGTCCCCCACAGTGTAATAAAAACCTGTTATTTTGATGTTGTGGGGGCGATTTTTCAGGTCCCCACAAAGATCTGTGAATGCAATTAAAAAAGTAAAAATGCCAAAAGTCTCATGTTTTGCTTGCGTACTTGGTTAGTGTTAGGGCTGGGTGGGGGTTAAGGTCATCATGTTGGGATTAGAGTTTTCCCCATAGAAATTAATGGAGAGTCCTCACAAAGATATAATTACAAACCTGTGTGTGTGTGTATACATATATTATTATGTGATTATGTACAAGTACTTGATATCTTACTAACTCGCTGCCATTTGAACTAAGGTAAGAAGGCAAGGCAGCGCATGAATATATTTATTTTACATAATCAAACAAACGCTAGTTTGTTGTATCTTAAGGCTGCAAAACACCACATTCTATGTAAATGATCTGAAGGATGTTTTTCCCACTTCTTTTTCTCCTTCATCTGGAAAATGTTACAGTGGCCTTGGGGACATTCGCTAGAATATAAATTAGCAGAATGTACTGCCTGATGTGAAATATGATTTTTGATATCAAACAGAAACATTAAAGACACATGACAAACTAACTAAGGCCGAACGCACGATGCTTCACGGAGCCCCAGTGATTACTCTGCATTGGGTCAAATTATGCCAACTTGGGGCTTTTTATCAATGTAAACGCGAAGGTTTTTCTGTTCGCCGAACCGGGATGGGGCTGATCCGTTGTTCTGCAGATCCGGCTGCAATTAATAATGTTGTTATTCCTGTACAAGACATGGGACAGAATCGATATTCTTTGACAAAGGGATAGAACTTGCCTTGTGTACAGGATGACAGTAACCGGAGTCCCGCTGTTAATAGCTAAAACCACAGCGGAGAATAGGGTTTCGCTTCTACATCTGGAAAGCATTCAATCCGACACCGTCTGCAACATCTGATACAGAGCGTGCTGCTCTCCGTTCGGTAAGCCACGGGGCGGAGCACGATAAGGGCACTCCTGAATTAGATTTCATGCATCGACTTTCAAATTTATTGTCAGAGGCTGAAGCGGAAGGGCTTCAAAAGCGCCCCCCCCCCCTACAGCAGCACGCACTCGGACACTGCATTCAGCTTCAGTAGCAGCCAAGGGGTGAGGGTTGAGGGCACTTCATGGTGGAGAGAGTGGTAATGGAGGTGGAGGTGCAGTTTCGGGGGGGGGGGGTTCGGGGTGACAGTTAAAGTGCAAGTCACCATGCCTGGTGCGAGCGGCGATGCAGCTGAAGGGAGCTGAAAATACCAGGAGCATGAAAGTGGGAGCAGACGCGTTGTCTCCTGGGAAAGGACAGCATGTAGACCTGCCTCTCCGCGGCTCTCCAGCAACCGCCGCTGTCTCAGTGCCGCGCACACAGTGCGCCGCCCTCAGCTGACAGGGCTCTGCCGCCGCTACGCCGCTTCCAACGCGCCGCCTCCGCGAAACGGCCAGCAAATCAGATATATCCCCCTCCTGCTTAAGAGGTTTCCTTGTATCCTAATCGGGCTCCAGATGTATATCTAATCATCTGAATTTCAAAATGGATGGATCGCAACGTGCCGCTAAATAAGCTTAATAGAAGTAAAATGAAAAGGGGCAACTTGCACAGCCTGTCACATGAATGCATTATGCGTGACAGTGACAGCTAATTGCTCGACCAATCAGTTAGCAGCTTCAATAAATACTCAAAAGTTTCAAATAGAAATTGCAGGAAATTCCAGGAGATTGCAGACAGCAGCTGGTTTGGGGAAATGGGGAAGATAGTACCTTCTGGAAAGCAAGTGTCTAATCTGTCTCACTTTACAGTCACTTGTTTGGTGGACCACAGTTCATATCATTTACACTAATTAGTTCCTCAGGTCCACTTAACGAGTAAAAATAGCTAATGGTTTGTCGAATGGGCAGATTTTCTCCATGCATCTGACGCTGCAGTTTGCCTTTGCACACTCTAACGTAAAAAAAGTCTTAAAAAAAACAGACTGAAGTATTTTTAAATTCTTAACCATGCATGCTAATCAGCTTCATTGCTAAGAGTGTGCAGTGTTAATATGTGGTAGAAGAAATTAGCGGTATTTGCCGCCCCCGCTAATGTGTAATAACGCCAGGGTGAACTTGCCAGCGCTTTGTTCCCGCAGATTGTTCGCCTTTTATGGGGCGTGTCTTAAGTGAACCACGACAGCTCCCCCCAAACTGCATATTCATGTCAGCATGGGTCTCTGTGGCGGGATCCTTTAATTAAGACGGAAATGGGAACTTGCAGATTGAAGACCCCATCACCTCCCAGACAGCGTGACACAGAAGTGCTGCAGTCTCTTTCCTTCCCTGAAGTGTGGACAGATATACCCCGACAATCTGCTAGGGAGGATGTGTCTGGCTTTAGGCGTAATAGAAATAAAGATTTAATTGTAGTCTTGGCCTGCGCCTAAAATTTTTTATCATGCATGACATAGACATATTGAAACAAAAACCCTATTGGATAAATGTATAAAACACATAACTGAAATGTTATACAGTATTTAAGCAAGATGCTATAATGTATTATGTCATCCATTGACCAGGTACAGAATATAAACGACAAAGGTCACAGTAAATGATCACAAAACAGATAAAAGTATTCTTTAGACATAATGCTCTGTCGTAGACAGCTGAGGCACAGATAAAGCACATCACAAAACCTCAGATGTAGTCAACATGAGTCTTTTAAGAATAATGTGTAGTTTATTAATAATATCCAGTTTGTTTTAGTAAGCAAAAATATAGAAGCAAGACACAACCCGGTGATCTGAAAGTGAGGTTAATGATGTAAGAGTTAATTATTCTTTATAGACTTTAAAATGTCACTAGGAAACAACCAAGGCAGAAAACACCACGCTGTTTAACAAGGAACAAGCAACAAGTTGCCAATTTGTTTTAACTGGTCTGGTCGTAAACTGCATAAATGAAGAAATGCAACAGAACCATTCCAGCATAAGTACCCACTCAAGCTACTGAATATATCTTCAAATGAAATATTTGGGGAATTATATAGTCTGAGGACTCACATTCATATCTTAATCCTTGTTAGACTTTTCAATAACACATTGAATACGATAAAGTTGTCTAGTAGCAAATATATACAGAGCTAATTTGCCATTATACTATTACATAGTGTAATATTACATAGTGTACATTTTGTAAACAATCCAGAAAGTTTGTTATTCATATAGTCTCTATTCTTGCTCTTAAAATATATATATATATATATATAAAAATTCTCAAAATAACTGGACACATCAATGCTATATTAAATGGTACGCCAATGGTATAACCTTAAGCTGAAAACTGGGGGGTTGAGGTCTCCATCCAGGGGGGGTCCAGGGGGTTGTATTGTCTGGGTTCGTGGGGGGGGGGGGGGCCGCCGGCGCCGGCGGGCGGCGGGGGGGGGGGGGGGGGGGCGCGGCGCCGGCGGGGGGGGGGGGTGGGGAGGGGGGGGGGG
>JAODKC010000053.1:587065-655046 GCA_026777985.1 Mormyrops attenuatus | reverse complement strand
GTTTCAGAATATCTTCCAGCTGTTGAGGCACAGAAGGGATGGCGGCACCTAGGGGGCGAGATTGTGACTACCTAACCAGCACCTAGCCCCCCCCCCCGGGGCGCCGCGGCCCCCCCCCCGCGGCGCCCCAGGGGGTGGTATTGTCTGGGTTACACCCCCCCCCCCACACCACTGCTGTACATCATCTTTGTCAGAGGAAAGCAACAAATTGATATTGCTTTGACCGATTCACAGAAATCAGGACATGTTGACATAACTCATGAGTTTACAGTGCAGCATATATAAATTGCAAAGCGCTGAGTTGCACTTCGAAGCAGCGGCCGGCCTATCAGCTGTTCCTGCTTAATCACCCTATCAGACTTGGCGACACATAAATTGCCCGACGTCGGTGATAAAGTGTATCTGTGCGTTTCCTTCGGCACACAAGTCAGGTAGCCAGCATTCGCGCTAATCGAGTACCTTTAAGATCAAGCGGAAAAAATGAACAAAAAAACGATAATTCTATGAAGCTTTCATGCCTTATGTGCTGCTGGTTCCCAAGCGTCCATCCTTTAGCGACGCTAATGCTTGCGTTTGGCTGGTAGGATGCTAACGTGGGCCCCCTAAAATAGCATGACGCTCTCGCAAGGCAAGGACTAGGGAACAGCAGAGACTAGCCACCTCCACAGCGGGCTGCCTCGGCTCATGCGCGCCATCGCTCCTTTTTTATTACTTTCATTAAAACCAGCCAAAAATAAATGGTGTTAAAAATAATCCTGATGGCGTGATTACTGGAGACCCTGTCTTTGCATAACTTAAGGCTGGCACTAAATGAGCATAGCCTTGACCTTAAAGTATATTAAGAGGTATCACCTTGAACAATGCTATCACAAAATACAACGGTGTGACCCTGACTCATGCCTCAGAACCCAAAAAGACAGGAAATAATCCTGGTAAAACCCAAAAACACAGATTTGGTGCCATATATAGTACATACACAACATAATACAGCAAGGGGAATTAAAATATTAAACTGAGCTATTTTTAAAAAATCCTATGTTTGTTTTTTCCCAGTTGTGTATGTGTATTTGTTGTATAATAAGAATGTCTTTCCCTTTAGGATGAAGCTCCGAGACAACAAGAAGCATTAACATTTCCTTTGAAAGAAATGTTTTTTCTTGTATTGGTAAAAATAACATATTAAAAACAGAGGTTAGATGGATGATCAGGCATATTTTTACTTTAAATTCTAAACAATAACTCAAGCGTTGTGAAAGCAAACATACAACAGTATGCTAATTTTATCTGTGAGCTAATTATCTTAATAGCACCTATAACAAAAGAGAACGACGGCAATAATATTTGATGTCCAATCAAAATCATTTTCAGATCTGAACACTCCACACAGTGTGGAAACTCGACACAGCATTCAGCTAAGAGTGGCGACTTCAGCCTCCTCACGCCGCTGTCTTCCGATGGACACCCGCAGATTTTCACATCCATTTGAACAGAACAGATGGCAGCTTATGCAGAAAAGTAATGCATCTAAATAATATAAAATGTGTTTTAACATAGCCTCTAACGCAAAACATGTTCCTCTACTGCCGTGCGAGAACCTACTTCACAAGCACTTTGATTGCATTTTTGTCCGTTTTAAAACTGAAAACAGAGTATTGTTTTGTTTCGAAGTGTGAAAATGCGGTATTTGTAAAACATTCAAAACAGATACATGGCGGAATGCTGCGCCAGGTTTGGTTTCCAATTCAAAATGTGCATCCTAAATTCATGCCAAACAATATGTCGTTTGGTTGCCTTAGCTAATGACAAGTAGGGCCACTTTAAAACATTCAGAGGTGAACAGGCAGCACAGAGATTAATGGCGTTGATCCCATGAGAGGATCTAAGTGCAGTAGTGCTAGGTTTTATTTGTAGGACAATGATCCAAAAACAATCAGTAGTGGGTCATTGGGCAGGATCCTGGCAGATGAAGAGAGCTAAATCCAAATTTTGATTCAAATCCACAGTCCAAACACAGACAAAATGTCACAAAATCGAGAGAGCAGCGTTGGAAAGTTACCAAATCACAAAATAAAGAGCCAGAAATCCCAAAGACCAAACACAAGTCACACAAAGCACCAGCACAGCCCCAACAACCACTCAATATCGTGGAAAACTCAATACTTTGCAAACAGTTAACTGAAAAGCAGGTTGCTTTTAATCTCTGCCAATTAACCAGGTCTGTGCTTTGTAATTAGGGGAGGCCTAGCAGGAATCGACAGGGCGTGGCTCAATGGGTGACATGTTTGATGAGGGTGTGGCAGTCCTTCAGTTGGATAGTCAGGTTTAAATCTTTTGAAGGTGGCTAGTTGGGACGTTCTGGCTAACACTTAACCTAAACATTTTATGAAAAACGTCACTTTTGGGAAAAAAGTCTCAGCGAAGAAATGAAGTAAAAATTAACGTGCAAAACAACATTGCAAGATATCTATATGGGTTAGCAGGAGAAATAGAAAACCTTGCAGTCAGAATCGTTCAGTCCCTAAAAATGCAAAAATAAAAACAACAACACACTCTCAGCGTGTTTAACGCTCACCCCTGCTCACTGGGCTTCAGGGACCAGATCTAATTACGCACTCGCCGTTTCCGGGACCTGTCACTCTTTCTAATTTGCACTTCATTATCTTAGGAGCACGTGGAGCATCTGTAAACCATAGGGCCTATGAGCTTAAGGTAAAAGCCTAAAGCTCTACTTTGAAGCAAAATGTATTGATCTCGGTGTCAGCCGATGCACAACAGAATACAGAGTGCAATCCATTAACAGAGAGAGCTGCGCCATTACGCTCCTCCGGCGTTCAATTAAAGTAAAACATTATCCTCCTTAATTGATGCAGCTAATCGTTTCTTGACTAATGGTTCGGAATACTGAGGAAATCTGATTGTTTAATGAGAGACTGTTAATTTAGGGTTGGAGGTTGATATCGACACAAAGACAATCAGCAAGAGCCTCGATCTATACTTAATGCTCCGACATTATTTCCGCGCAAATGTCACCCAGTTAGCTCACGCCGCCTTGCCATTAGCGTATGGCTAAAAACGCTAGCTACCGCAGAGTGTGGCAGCATGCGCGGGCCTGTGTATCGCCGCCCCCGTCGTGACCTGGCCTTCCCCCAATCCTCTGCCACTTCAAGTCCTACATCGGCGGGCCCTTTCTGCAAGCCTTTGATGTCCCACCAAAGCATCCGAGGCCCTGTGATTATGAAGGTAGAGCTGATTATTTTGTTGTTTTTCTTCTTTTCTTGTTGAGCTTGCTGTTTGGCTTCACTCAGTTAAAACCGTCTTTGTTCTCACAGAACAAAAAGACTTGTATCTGAGATTGAGGGAGAAAAACCAACCAATAAAATAAAGTGCAGGAATGGGGTGAGTCCTAAACCGCAGGAGAAGAAGTCTCACGCATTGTCAGGTCTTGGGAGCTTGTGGGAGTTTTACTGACATATAAATGTAAAGAAAAATGATTGGTTCAGAGAGATAACCGATCAGATCGTAGAGAAGGTGGGTCATATGTCAATCCTATGTCTTGGTCTTGCCTCCTCTAATCGCTTGGATACACCTCCTCTACAATCTGATTGGTTATCTCTCAGAACCAATCATTTTTCTTTCTGCTCTCAGAACATTTGTGTGCAAGTAAAACTCCCATGAGCGTATTCAGAAGACAGGCAAAATATAAGATGATTCAATAATGGAACAAGTAGGTTTTCTGTTTGCGATATCTATGACATTTTATGCAGACAGCGCTAGCTGAAGATTAAGCCAAGTCTAATGTAATTTTTTTTAAAACTAAATGTGCTACATATGTTTGGACTATTTCCATAGATACTATGTTTTTTTTTGAGAATCAGCTGAAAACAGAACAAAGTAAATGTATGCCTTGTAACTGCTGGACATAAAAATGCAGTTCAAATGCATTTGCTTAGACAATCTGTGTTTTTTTTTGTTTTATTTGAATTTAAGCTCTCCCATCTTCAGAAGCCTATGTTTATTAAAGACAAACATGCCACATCCTCTTGGTTTATTGAGATCTAAGTTGTTTCAAACTGAAATGTGCACCGCTGCCTCCGGTGGCCACATGGGAACAAGGCGGAGCCGGTCAGTGGTAAACGAACATCCGGCTGCACTTTAGACCCCCAGAGCGACAAGAGTGAGAGGCGAGTAAACGAGGGCTTGAATGTAATCTGCCTAGATGATGCCGTTTTCACATGATGCTGGTGTTCAGGGCTGTGTGCCCTTGTCCCCTGGCACCTAGATAAAAACCTGACAGGACAATTGATTGCCAGACAGCCCCCCCCCCCAGTTTCCTTGACGTTGTTCTGCAGGCCTGTTTATCTTGGGACGTGTCCTCACTGCAGCATTTTTCCCATTAACTCACACAGCGACACAAGTTATGCAGTGCAGAGAGCCAGCATGAACAGCCAGTGTGCATGCAGTCAATGGTACAGAAATTCAAATAGAAAATCAAATTCAAATTCAAATTTTATTTGTCACATGCATGCTAACATGCTAACAACAGAAACATTATGTGCTAATGCTAACAGATGAAATATTTCTTGCTTATGCTAATGAGAGAAGCATTACATGCTGACGCTAACAGCTGCAACATTTAATGCTAATGCTAACGACCAGAATATTTTTTACTTATGATAGAAATACAGCCATCGAATTTTCATATCTGTTTATCCAATGCAGGGCCTGGATGAGCCTTGAGCCCAGTGATGAAGATTCTTATTTAAATAAGTACACCATAGTGATTTGTTAATTTATATAAAAAAAATATTCTGCATTGTTTATAAGACTTTGCATTTTATTTTATTGCACATTGGTATTTTATGTCTAACTTCAGTTCTAAAAAGTCAAATAACTATAGATATATTATAGATAGTTTTGGTAAAGATGCTGTAATTGGGTGATTGCTGCAGGCATCTGGCCAAGTTCAGACGAGAATTGTCACGTCGTGCCACAGTTACTTAGGTAATTATAAATCGTGGCTTCCAATGACTCAGAGCTTATTGCCACGCCACCAATTTGATGCTTCAGTCTATCTGTTTGGCGCTATGTGGAAAAGAAGCTGCTGTGGTTGACCACTTGCTGCGATATCACCCACCCCCCCAACATGTATATCACTGGCTCACATGCAGAGAGGCACCCAAAGGGCAATCTAAGCCCAAATTTCATGGAATGTGTTACATTATTCACAAGGACAAATCTTCTGGACGAGAAAGACATGTAATTTCCTGTAGGAGTAAAGTCACATGGTTAAGCTGCATGGTGGTAGAAGGAAACCCTACTGACTGATAGTGCCTTATGACATATTAATAACATAATTATGGCAAATAAATGCAGAGAATGTGGCATTTTTACAGTCCGCTTTATCAGAAATATTTATTTCTAAAGCTTTGCCCACATCCCCAATATGAGCATTGTGAGTTGCATTGGAATGAATGTGTTTTGTGAGCTGAATTATCAATAAAGACAAATGACTGAACTGACCCCAGAACAGTAAATGCGGTTAAGGGGAGTTCCCAGGGAATAGGTGAAATTTCGCCCGCACCATCTATCATAGGCAGCGGCTATGTCGCTTGGGCTATATTGGATCTCGCCCTGAGATTTTGTTGAAACCCAAGTGAAGACGGCACACTATGGGTACAACCTTGAAACAAATCTTTTCATCGCAAAAGACATGGCTCTATTCCCGGTGACGTATTTCGGATGCTAAATTGAAACATTTATGCCCCTATTATATTGCTTTCACAGATAAAACAAAGTAATAAGTAACCAAAGCTATAAATACTGCTTGTTTACCTGAGACCATACAGAGCGATACTCCAGCAATATGCTAGGTAATGAAAGAACGTAACGTTCAGATGTATAGACTGGTGAGTTGGCTAAATGGATGTGTACAGTCTAGATGTGAAATAAAGTGACACTAAATTGAAAGTGGTGCACGGTGGAGCCGCAGAGGTTCTGTAAGTGGTCCTTATTTTAGAAAAGCCAAACTCTCAGGGGACCTCACGTCATGTTATCTGACACCATGCTAATGGCTAAAAGTCTTGTGCTCCAACTCCCCCCGCAGAAGTACTTTGGGGGGGATCATACCATCATGCTGGGGCGGGGACACACGCAGTGCTCTGTGAAGGCAAACGGTGCAGTGGGAAGAACCGGAAAGGACCCACCCTGGCCCTGAAGATATGCAGTGCAGGTCAAAGGGGCTGAACCGCCCAGCCCGGACGCCATAATGTCAGTCTGTACAAAGTGGTGGACAGCCAGACAAGTAGTGGGAACAATACATGGGTCAAAACAGGTGGGGTTGTTTTAACATTAAAAAGTTTTTTTTAAAAAACCACTTTAAATTCTAATTATATATATGTAAAGGCTACAATGAAAGTTTCACTGATATCCCATTGACAGCCCATTGATACCTACTGAAGACCAATACCTTAATACAAACTAAAAGCCTTCCATCCCGGCCACAGCATTTCATTGAAAAAATCCATTTCCATTAAAGAGGATAAACATGTATTGCAAATATTGTCGTATTTGATGCTTATCTAGAGCACAGTATTTGGTTTTGAGAAATGAAGAGAAAGTAAGGGACTGCCGATCTGTTAAAAATAATGAAGAAGTGTAAGTCAAATGCATGCTGTTTAGTGGTGTATCATGGCGGTAAGTGTCTGCTTAAGGCAGCTAATTAGCAAATGATTGCGTGCAGCAATAAAATTAGTGACACTTAAACATGCCCGTGTTTTGTAAACATCCATAAATATGTATAATGGCCAAAAAGCATTGAGAGAGGGGAGACCATCCGCCTGTGTTTTACTCTCGTTTGTGAAGCTGGTTTGTTTAATGGAGCCTTTTGCAGTTAATTAATATAGCGGTTAAGGATGAACAGTGTCTCTTGGCAGTGACCTCATCCCTTTGGGGGTCCTCACATACAGCTCGATGGCAAACCACGTATCTTTTTTGGGGAATTTATGAGGCGGTGGGGTAGAGGGGACCGGTGTGCACCGACGTGTTGCAGAACTATCCAATTAACGTCTAACTTCACGTTGCGCGATAACGAAGGACGCTTTAAGGCTTTTGAGATTTTAATCTCCAAAGTATTGTTCCAGTGCAAGAAAACCCAAAGCAGTAAAGCGAAACTGAACGACCTGATGAATAAATTCAACAATAAATAAACAAACAAACATAAATACAGCTACTTCACACTCAATTGCAGATATTGTCTGATGGAAGTGAGAAGCGTGTTTGTTATAATTATGAATAAATAATTATTTTAGAATGAAAACAATCCAGTGTGTTCATGCCTGGCATTTTCACAGCTTAGCAGCTAAAATGAACTGACTTGTCTCGCTCAACTTTTTTTCTTTCAGTTTGGGAGTTCTGTTGTGATCAAGAAAAGGCGACAAGCGATTGCTTCAGAGGAATCCAGTAACCGATTACTGGGTTCTGTGCAGGGCAGGATTAATCCAGTGAGCTGTGGCTGCTGTGAGGCAAAAGTAAAACTAGATTTCTGTTTTGTTCAATGTTATCTTGCAAACTGACTGTTGGCCCTTGTTACCCACTTGATATTTTTCCCCTTTCATCATGCTATAGCTGGATAAACTGCGTCTTATCTGTGGAGAGATTGGGGTGGGGAGTTGAGCCACCTTTTGTATGCGAGTCGAGTGGAAAATACCACACAGGTGCTAAAAACTGAAAGTTACACCCGCAGAAGCAAATTAGATTGAGATAAAGGTACCGTGTTTTGTTTTGTTTTTCCCCATAAAGGCTTTTTACAATTCAGCTGAAATGCTGGTGAGATGTTTTGTACATCAGCATTACCATACCATTAAAGACAAGAAATACATAATTCAGAGCAAGTACAATTACAGCTTCATCTTCATGTCCGTGTGCTGTTTATAGTTACACTTACTGTCCAAATGCCATCCATCCATTTTACATAAATGCTTGACCAGCACACTATCGAATCCTGGAGCCTATCCCAGGAAACACTGGGAACACCATGTACAGGATACCAGTCCATTACAGGGAACAACAAGGCATCAGCTATTTAAAGATTCCAGGTCACGTGACCCGATTACAAAGTCACCATTTTGAATCCGAGGCATTAATTACAATTTAAAAACAAGCTCATGGAAATTTTACTCACACAAAATGTTCTGAGGGCCGAAGGAAAAATGATTGGTTATCTCTCTGAACCAATCATTTTTGTTTCTGCCCTCAGAACATTTTTGTGCAAGTAAAACTCCCACAAGCTATAAACAAATCTTGTCATCTTTATTCAATGAAGTCAATGTTAAATGAATGGTATAACCCATGCAAAGTAGAAGTTAGATTTCTTTTTCTGCTGAAAGTTTGCTTATTTATTAAAGATCTACTTAAAGTTCTTGCAGGAGAAATGGAATAGCGGAATGCTCATGAAAAGGTGAATTATACGCGTACGCGAGCAAGCGAGCAAGGCTCATTTGTCCTTGGTCGGGTAAATGAATAACCTGCTGTGGATCGCAGGTAACAACGATTCTGAAATGAGGCAACGTAACAAATAGAAGAAGGTTCTGCCCGCGAGGCGGGTATAAACCTAAGGTCCTGGAAAACAACGGGGTGGAGGTCTTCATCAAAGAGAGGAGAGGTGGTGGAAAAAAAAATCAGGAAAGAGTCAGCCATCTGTTTTGCGTGTGCTGGGAGTGTCTTCAGTATTGTGATGGATGCGATATGTATGGTGAGTGCAAAAACTTTACCGAATGGTAAAGAAAATCTATTCTATTTCCATCAATACCACTTAGAAGTCTCATCTGCAATGCTACCCAAAATAAGACACTTAATTATTTCTACACCTTGAAGGGAGGAAATAGAAAAAAAAAACTGTCGACAAAAGGTGTTTGCTTAAGGCTTAATTATGTTCAGGTAGTGCCCAGCAGCAGCGTCGAGCTGGGAAGCAGCAAGGCGGTTTCACCCGGTTTAAGAACTCGCCTGCCATAGTTGGTCGGCTTCTCTCTGACCTCATTAGCCACACTTCTTAATTGTGTATAATAAAAAGTATTTCTGATTTGTATCAGTGACCATAATAACTACAGTAAAACACATGTATTTATAAAAAAAAAATGAACGATTCAAAGACCATGTTTTGGTCTGGCTAAGAAAATGTAATATAATCTAATATATGAACCATATAAAAAAAACTTGATAACAACAACAACAACCTAATAATCCATCTTCCAACTGTTTGGCCTGTTCGGGGTCATGAAGTGTTTTTCCACAAAGCAAGATTTCCCAGTTAGCTGAATAACTTATGTGAAAGCTGTCCAATGGGAGGAGAAGTATGTAACAATTCTACTGGACAATCCTTACCAATCTGGCTAATGAAGAAATCCTTCTTTGTGGAGTACCCCCATGGTGGTAATAATAATAATAATAATAATAATAATAATAATAGTCATAATAATAATAATAATTGGGACAGCACGGTGGTGCAGTGGTTCGCACTGCTGCCTGTGTTCTGTCCAGCCCGTCATGTCTGCCTGACCTTCCTGTCTCCTCCCTGCCACAGCCCAGATGAGCCATGCATGTTGCCCCTCATTAGTCTTTGTATATAAGGCCCTGTTTGTCTCGTCATCCCCAGTCCAATCATTAACGTCAGCCCTCCTGCTGTCCGTGCCCATCCCCGAGTCAGTCTTCCCGTTTTGATCCCTCGTGGTCCTGTTTATTTCCCTGCTCCCGTTTTGACAATAAAGCCTCTTTTGTTCTCCTGACGCCTGCCCCAGAGTCGTTTGTCCCCCGTGTCATGAAACCTGGCTCCACGTGCGTAGATCTTGCTTGTTCTTCCCACGAGAATCCCTCCAGTACCACCCCCACAACCCCGAGTCCGAAAACATGCTAAGGTGGATTTGCCAGATTGTGCGTAGGTGTGCATGGTGTGCATGTCCTGCAAAGGGTTGGTGCCCCATCCTGGGTTGTTCCCTGCTTTGCATGCATAGCTTCCGGGATAGGCTCCGGACCCCCACAACCGTGCATAGGACAAGCAGGCATGGAAAATGGGTGGATCATAATAATGATGAAAACACAAATAAACATAGCCTTAAACTGCATCTTTCAGTCTGGCAAACACCCCGGTGTATCACAGCTTCTCAGAAGTGTGCAGCTAAGGGTTATGTCACACATGCTCTCTCCCCTGTGTCCGCCTCCATTATGGATAAAAGTATCTACTGTTATTATAGATGCCATGGGGCAGTGTGACATAAGGAATACAAATTAACCTGGGGCTACATTTTGAGTAGAATCTAAAATGTAAGCTAATCATGCATTAGTAATGCAAGACTGCTAATTTTCCACCAACAATCCAAAATAATTAAAAAAAAAACATTTTGTTCAGGAAAAAAAAAAACCATGCATTCAGTGAAAAAAAGAGAACAGAATAATGAAATAAGTGACAAACCAAATGGTAAAGATGCTCAACAGTGATAAATATGCATGAACGGGATTGTTGTCAAAATGACAGCAGAAGTGACAAGCCTTGGGTTAAGGTGAACGATATAAAACGACGGTTATATCTCCAGAAATCTTGAAAACTTTGGCATCATTTTCCCCAACTTTCTACAGTTTATCTACACTTCAAAGTAGCAGTGCTGTAAGTGCAATTTACCATATGGCTGTGCTTTTTTCAGAACATGCGTGAGTCACACAAAACAGCTGTTTTCTGATACCCTTTCACATATGGCGTGAGTGATAACATTTACTTGGCCATTCCACATTTAGATTGCTACTTTTAAACCTGTCCACTTTTCCCTCCATTATGCAAAGTTACACATTCTTTGAGGGCTTGGCAGCCTTCACTGGTAAAGAGGAGACAAAACAGCTAACAACTCCACTATACTCAGCTCCACAGTCTAGGTACTTCAACTGGACCTAAACAGATTTTGACAAGGAGGATATATTTTCATGCCTGATTCTAGGTCATTTACTGATGGTACGTAAATGATCACAGAAAATCTGTTTCCTAGTCATTAGCTAACTCCTGGTTTATTTTGATGTCATGGTTTACAGGAGGTACTGTAACTCAAGTGCTACAGATGACTTCCAGGTTCTAGTGTTTCCTGTCTAGTGATACGGTGCTTAGTTAAATTTATATGTTCTGCACCATACAAACAAATACTCATGAAATGACAACTTATAGTTTGTCTGAAGACAACACAGCAGCGACCGCTTTCATGTCACGTACATGAGTCTGGTGTTTTTTTTAATTCTCTTACCAGAAATATTATTTTTTGTGCTTTTCTAATGAAATATCCAGGGATGTGTTAGATTCTATAACCATACATATCTATACTATAAATGTCAAACCACATGCATGTGGGAAATTGATATTCTGTCATTAACACATATATCGCAAAAGTCACACGTTTCCTTACTACTGCTGAAAAACTTTGAAAGCCTGAATAGTTTTTTTGTTCTTTACATCTACCTCAAGGGAGAAATAACTAAATGAAGCTATACACCGAGAAAATCGTAATAAAACGTGAGGAACGTAATTGTGTGAAAGATTTCAATGAAATGACAGTTCAAAATCACCGATGCATGTTTGCTGCAAGGCAAATAAAATGAAGATTTTAATTACGCAATTAAAATGTTCTTTTGGATCATTAGGTACACACTATGATACAAAAATCTATATATACATAAATTTTGCCTTATAAAATACGTATGTCATCTGTCGGTCCATCCATCCATCCATCCAGGTCAGGGTTACAGGGAGATCCGGGGTCTAACCCTGACACAAGGCTGGGGTACACCCTGAATAGGATGCTATCCTTTCACAGATGTACATCAAATATTAAATGCGAAAAAAAAACAAATAAACAAACAAATAACATTTAACGATTTTAATTTAATGAAATTGGCACGCTTAAATAGCTTCACTTAGCTATTGCAAAAAAGGTCTATAAGATCTATTATAGGGCATGATTAATATGCTTAACTCTTCTACAGAAAGTGGGTGACACAAAAACTCAATGATAATGAACATACAGACAAGCTAGTTATTAACGAATCACTAGCGCATCGTACGTAACGTGCACAGTGCGTGTGGATAACTGCTGATCAAAACGGATCTGGAGATCTGCTCCTATTTAAAGAGAGACCCTAGATGTAGCAGGACATCAGATGGTCTGCTAGGCTCAAGATGGATCAGTTGTGTCAAATGTGCTTGCGCATCTTTGCAAATGATCACACATGTATCACTCGGCATTTAAGAAATATCGCTTGCAGGCTGGCAGACATAAGAAATAACCTCTGTCAAAATTGATCCGTGCTTAATTATTTCCTTTGGCGCGTCAACATTTTACCTACCACTTATATAAAAAAACAGTCCTAAATCCCAGCTCTGACTGGTAATATTGACAGGTAGTGGCCTGAGATCTCCCAAAGGTTTCCTGACATTTTAATCTTTATATTTTCTAATCTGAATTTTCCAGTCCCCCCCCACCCCCCCCTCACCAGGGTAAGATGGATTACCTAACAGGATCCAGACCTGTCTGACTTTGACAAACTGACATCCCCACATATCTCCTGACACGCCTCTCGCTACCAGCAGAAGTCGAGGCGATAAAGACGTATTGGCCACTCAGTCCGAGCAGGACGGGACCCCTTCTGTTATACGGTCATTCTCAGCCATTTTCCTCAAAAAATGGCCGCTGATGTCAGATATGAGACTGCACACTTAGAAAAGAATGCACTTCCTCTTGCTGACCATTTCTTCCCCCAACACAGCCTCACCTACTCTGGCATCCTGGACAGTATATCTTTCAGAATGAGAGCTTTTCTCCCATGATTCATGGGGGGGCTGTTGTTTTTGAGCAGAACTTCACCTTGTTACGGATCTCATTGAATCACACTCTCCATAAATTCAATCAAATACAATTAGTCACCATTCCTGCTAGTGTCACAGCGTTTCAGAAACAAAGCAAAAAAAACTGCCTTATTGTGATAATTTCCCGAGTCAAACTGTACCTGACAGATTGTTTCATCGTTATATTTACCCCTTCAATGAGCAGACAATATGCTCTTTTCCCTCCAAACCCAAAATAGCACTTCTGCATCAGTTTCCGTTTCCTATCCAATATCTTCTACTGCCTCGATCACATATGATTTGGGGATAGTCATAAAAATGATAAAATCAGATGACATTTGTATGTGTTCCCTCACAGTTAAAGACTGTAATTCCATTAGCTAATAAAAAACATTATTTTTTCATGAATTATCCACAACATTCAAGTGATCTGTATTTGTTATAATGTATTGTTATGATGGAATTTTACAACATTTAATGCTGGTACAAGTCAAAGCCTAATTTATTAATATAAATAATAAACCTACTTCCTTCACGTAACCAAGATTGTGTTTATCTGATAATTACTATGTGATCTATGCAACACACACACACACACACACATACCAGAACTCCTCAATGCAATCATACCACAATTCTTGCATCTGATAATTTATCAACTTCACAGAAAATCCCTAACTATCCCAGTAAGTGTAGTGCTCTGCTTCGTCTTGCCCTGTTTTGTCCGTCTGCGTCAACTGGCACGGTCTTACAGTGTCGTGTCTTGTGTGTCCTACCGGCCACGTCGTATTTGTCTATTTGTGTACCGCTAGGTCATAGTGGGTGGTGGGCAGAGGTGAGCGGGGGAGGGCTGGATTGGAGTGGCTTCATTTAATGCGTTGATTTGTTCTTCAGTAAATTAAAAATAAAGTTGTCAGATGGGTAATCTGATAATTACATTGGTTATTCTACTGTATTTGTTAAATTACAACAACACAGCAAATTTCATAGAACCGACCCACTGGGATGATTATTGTTTTTGAAATGGTCCTCACCCAAAGGCTTCTAAGCATTCTCCAAATTCCGTCGTTTTCCTTCAACCAGGTCCATCAAACACTCTTAACTCAAGTGCACCTTCGGGTGTTGAAGCTCTGCAAAAATACCTCTCATCCTGTTTCAACAGCATCCTCTGCGGAGATCCTGGTTCTTAAAGATGTTCAGAGAGAATCGGAACTAGCCAGCTACTGCAGGAGGCGCTCTAATTCATCATCGCAACCAATGAAACACAAGCTTGCTATCAGCTATCGGCTCCGTCAATTAGTTTGTTCAGACAAAGTGCGGGCACACCGTGTGCGGCGGCACTGGCAGGCTGTTATGTGATTGTTCGCTCATGGGTAACAGAGGGTGCAGAATTCGATGAAACATCCCCACAAACCTAAGCTCGGGTCCTTTCATTTTGTCTTTCCCTGGGGTGCAACGGCCAAATGAGACACGACTTAAGATGTCAATATCATGGCAGGGAGCATCAGTACGTTTTAAGGTGAACCACAAGTGCGCAGACACCGGCTCCGGGTTTCACGAGCTTATGAGTATAGCTATCAGTCACAACAAGGATCCTTCAAAAGTGCCGGTCTGCATGAATGGTAATATCTCCCAGGGGCACCAGCGGTTCTAAGCATAAAGCATTGAGGCACTTCTGCTGTAAGAAGGCCATTGTTGTGAAAACTACATTAGCTTGATGACGTCAGATTCCCCACCTGGAACAGTGGAATGCATTGTGAATTCATGAATTATGCAGCTAACATAACATTGTTATGATATATAAACTAACTACAATAAAAACAAAACAAAACCATTTATTGTTATAATAACAAATATGACGTATTAATCAGATTTGGAAATTAATTTAAAAAATGCAGAGTAAGCAAATTCATTCTTCTTTAGTAAAATGTTACCTTTAATTTATTAGGGAACATTGTTTTTTTTTCGTTCTTCATACGCTGTGAATTTTAATTTGTAAAAGATACACATCAAGCATCTTAATGCTTTCATAGTAGATCACTGCCGTACGATTCCTTTCAAATGATATATTGTGAATTCATTCGCATTTGACGTTTACAGCTCCATTTAGAGATCGCTTTACTTATTTAAGTTTGTGCCACCCTTTTTTTTTTACCGTGTTGTAAAGACAATCAACAAGTCCTTAAAAACTTAATCGACAAGTGTGTAAAACACTGCGACTCGGTATACCACTGATTAGCTGAAAATGTGACTTATACAATTATATGATGTGCACAAATGTGTTTTTGAATTTCAGTGCGAGATTGACAGTGTGCAACAACATAAATATGAACTTTAAAATGTTTAAATAATAGCTAATATTTGAGCCTTGAGAATTAACCAGCCTTACTGTATGTATGCATTATATCAAGATCACATTAGAATTCTTACGACATGAGGATACTTTCTTTCAGAAAATGACAGAACAGCAGTTTGCTCCATTACACAATTTCACAGTTCAGTCTGGCAGAGTATATTCGTAACACTATAAACACAGCAGGAGATATTAAATACAAAAATGTTAATATATATAACCTCGTAGTCTGGAATCCAGGAAGTACCTACAGTGAACTGCGAAGTTAGATTTAGGCCTTTCAATGGCAGAAAACATCTTTCGGAGCGACAGTAGTGCGTTTGTCTTGTACGTGTTTGACGAAGATTATCGTTCAAAAATCAGCTTTGTGTCCAGAGTTTGCGCGACCAACATTTTTATAATTTATGCCGTCCGCCCCTGCAATTACAGCAAAATCTGGAGGATAATCTGTCCCCTGGGCTGGTTCAGGGACATACAAATACCGAGAAAATCACATTTTTCCTTTCATTTAGCAGAGCATTGAACAAAGAATGTTTACCGCGTGTTTGTCAATGTATAAAGATGAAATCAGAAATGCTTACCATTTTAGGTACCACTGTAGAATAAGACAACCATTACTACCGTTTATAAGTAGCAAAACAAAGCCTTATTGTAATGTGCTGCCCCATTTTATTTTTTTGTAGAATAAGGCTGCTGGGGATCTACACTTTTAGGTTATTTAATATAGTGGTGAGAGATTTAACAGCAATATGGTTTAAATGAGCCACAGAAAGTTTCATAAACCACAAACGAATCAGCAAATTCATAAGATTCTTAAAACAATCAGGTATTTTGAAAATTCCTTCAACTGTTGGGAAAATGGCCTTATATTTAACCGTATCACATTTGCTAAAAAGATTGTTTGGTGTGGCATTTTGCCTTGCTGGAAACACCTCCACAGGAGAAAATGCAGAAATAATAGCAGTGATATAGACTGTGTGCTTCTGCCAGACTGAAATATCAGTGTATACAATATTATATATGTGTGTATACTGTATACAGTATTATATTTATGTAAGCAAAAATGGGATGAAATAATGAACATTTTACAGAGCTTAAGGTTAGTCATTGTTTATTTCATGTTCTGAATTTAACATGCAGACTACTTATTCTAAACCAGATTTCTTCATTTGGAAGTAGCTATGAATGACTTCACTAGTTGAGGTGACGTTTTCTCTGTCCGGCCATACAATTACACATAACATGGATGCGAGAAGAATGGAATGTTTTATCAACACAGGACTATGCAATCCTTCTGCGGCTGTGTTGGTTTGTTTGCGTGACATTTTCGACGATGTCATCAGCTGGTAAACAAAAGGTTAGCAGGGAGCTTTGGAACTTGCAATATGTCATCACATGGTGCCAAATCCCAGCTGGGCTCATATGTCTAAAAAAGGCCGTTGAAAGCAGTGTTGTGTCAACGAACCTAGACCCATAGCCGCACCTCAGGTCTCACCTTATTGGCTCTGTGCATGTGAAATTTGCATTCCGTCCCAGTGGTTCTCTCCCACAGTCCAAAAACATGCACATAGGCTAACTGGTTTCTCAGAATGCCTATAGTTTATGACTATGTGACCTGTGATATACTGGCATCCAGTCTTGGGCATCCTCTCTCTGGTTTAAGGTGCTTCTTGGGACAAGACCCAGGCTCACCATGAGTTTGTGGGGGTTTTACTTACACAAAAATGTTCTGAGGGCAGAATGAAAAATGATTGGTTATCTGTCTGAACATATTGTAGACGAGGTGGGAACAAGACATCTGATTGGTTGGCCCCACCTTCTCCAGTTGTTTGGACCCACATTCTCTATAATCTGATTGGTTAGAGATAACCAATCATTTTCCGCTCTGCCATCAGAACATTTTTGTGTACATAAAATGCCCATGTGCTCATCATGATTCCATACTGGACAAAGGGTACAGAAAATGGAAGAAGACACAGAAATAGCTAGAGCATATTATGTGTATTTGTGGTAAGAATAGTCTAGTCTACTCTAAATTCAGTTCCACTGCTTTAGCTACAAAAATCTCCCATAAAGCAATCAAAATCTTTTAGGATAGAATCTTCAGAACTGCGCCCATGTCATTAAAATTCCCTATTAAAAACTCGACATCTGAAAAAAAAACCATCTCACAGATGAAGGCTCTTAATTAATATGCATTACTAGAGGTAAAACATTTCCACCAAATTAGGCTTTCACCATCATTATCCAATAAATATCACATTTGCAGGGTCAACAGATAACCGTCCAAGATTACAGATCAGAATCAGCGTGCCTGGCTACCAGTGTGTTATGTCTCGTTAAAATCCCAAACATGAAGCAGACACCAAAACATAATGAAACAAAATAATCACATCAGAGAAGGAATGAGGTCTTACTTTATTAAAAGATACACAAAGGATCGTTACGTTGGAAGCTTTTTGGGGCTGGTGACAAAATTAAATAAAGCATAATAGCTAGGCTTAATTTAAAGTGTAATTAAGAGAAAATTGAAGAAAAAAACAAGAATTGCAGTAAGATGCATACTTCAAATGAACTATGGCTTTATTAATACGGTAGCATGCATTTGTACACATCGTGGCCTGGTATGTGAACTACCCGGTACCGTCTACAAGAATCAACACCAGAACTATGTAGCTAGTAAAAGGAAAAGTCAGGGTGAGTGGATGTGCCACAGACGTCCTTGAAGGTCTTAATAAACAACACCTTCTATTTTTACACCTTGTGCTAGCTCCTGTGTAGTTGGAACTGTGTTTGTCTAGAGATGGGCTCCATTCTGCCTGCCGTACCTCTGACCCCACCCCCTGTGCCCCTCCCCGCGTGCATGCCTCTCTCATTCTTCGCGGTGTCCTTGGACTATGGGCCAACTCGGAAAGTTTACACGAAGCTGTGGAAGTTGTCCAAAAATTCTACACGACTCCTAAGTGTAAGACAAAAAAAAAAATGAAATACCTTTGGGACTATTCTTACTTTATAATGATAGTAAACAAAAATGTACAAGTCTCTTACTCTCTCTCAAGGTGTAAATTTAGCAAGACATGTACATCCACTGACAGCGCACACACAACAGATTCAATGCACCTAAATTCAGAATTAGTTAAGCTGGGTTAAAAATGAAATGAAATGCTCGTTATTTTACCTTAAGCTGCTTGTTTTTTTTTTGTGACTGTAAGACAACGTTGACATGCTTTGTAACAATGGAACTCGACTCACCAGTTTGGACCCGAGTTCATTAATTGCTTACTGAGCAGAATGAAGAAAGGTAAATTGCTTTCCCCCTAAAACTTTAAGCAAGCACTTTAAAAAGTCATACCGATGTCTCCGATGATGAGTATATCTGTGCAGGCCAAAAAAAAAAGTGCTCTCATAAATTATATATAACTGCATAACATGGGCAGAAAGGACATTTCTTTTGTGTCAGAGATTACCCCGAACAAAACAATTAGATTTAAGAACTGGAGGCTAATCCACATAGAGCTTTCAAGTGAATTTACATATTTTATTTACATATTGTATTGGAACCATAACATCGAACGGGCAGCTGTCTAGAAACCATTACAAACAAAGATGTCTACAAGTAATACTTCATCTGGGGACATTAAAACTGACCACATTGCTGGTCTGGATGGTTTAGTTGTTTATTTACAAGGCAATGAGGCATGTCCAAATTGCTCTTAAATTCATACCAGCTTTACATACTGTGTACTCACCCATCTATTCTCGACTCACTTGCTTAATTCAGTAAGAAATGCAAATATATTGATTTTATAACAAAAATCACCACTTTATTCATTTGTTTTATTATATATCTCACATTAGAATCAACCAGTAGTTTTAAGTAAAACATTCATTTCAAGTAGTAACACTCTGAAACCCAAATTATACTTCTAAAAGAGCTATTCTGAGTTACAAGTTCATTGACAAGCAGTCTCATTGGGTACTTTTTAATTAGTAACAGCTTTGAAATAACATAAAACTCCCTTTGGAAGTCAACGACTACAAATGCATTGAATAGCAATGACAAGAACAGAGGTGAATGAGTCAGTCAAGAAAATGATACTTATTAAAAGGAAAATGTCCGTGTTGAATATATGTGCAGATTTATTAAATGCTGCCTGTCAATGGACTTTTATTATGAAACCAAAAAATGTGCAACATTTTTACAGAATTAAAGCCCCCAAAGACTCTGAGCGCTGTGTACCCTATTTCTGAAAGGATACAGTTCTGGGACTGCTTAGACAAAGCAAACTCTTCCTACAGCATTCTCATGGGAGCCAGGTTCCTTAGGACCTGCAGAATAATGAATTCCTTTGTTATAAACTAAAACAAGGGATTGCCTCAGTTGATCACTTAAAGAGCCATGTCTGGCTGATAAAGCCATAAAATCCCCTGTTGGCTATCGGCAAATTGACATTTCTATAACTGATTTTTAAAACAGATGATCGCGGCATAAATTACTCTTAGCTTATGGAGAGCAACAGCCAAACAGCAGGGCGCAAAGTTTGCGTACGATGATACAATGCTAGAAATTTAAGCTAAAGGAGGACAGGAAATTTCGGAAAAAAAATTCATAATTGAAAGCGGAAAGGCCTTGCTTCGTTAGATAAACATGCATCGGCCACTGATTCGTTGATGGAGTCAACGGTGAATAAAGAGATTCGCCTGCAGCAGGTCTCCTCTGCACTTCCTCGGCTAGCTGTTAGAAAAGAAATCGACTGGCAAAAGAGGTTTGTATTTTTACAAATGGAAAAAGAGATGTCTGGTTTATGTTAATAAAAATTGCAAATTGAATTCCTATTCTTCTTCGACCTTGTGTATCAAACTCATAAAAATTAAACATCTGGCAAAGTTTGTACTTAATGTTAAATGAAATGGTATCCTTTTGTGAATACTCACAGGTCATATTTTCTACCAACACTCAGAATAAAATATTCATAATGTTTTCCTTAAAATATTACAATAAACGAGTGTGATACTGGCTAGCTGCAGTCAGTAAGGGGAAAGAACCAACAATATCTTTTGTATGCTGTACTATCCTAACTCTACGGTTGATAAGATTTTTAACGAGATTTCAGAATGTCTCTAAAGATATTCGCTAAACTGAGTAAAATAAACGAAGCTCTCTGACAGGCATACCTAATGTTGAGATTTGATAGGTTTCCGATAAGTACGAAATACGTATCACAATGCATGCTTAAATTGTGCAGCCAACAGCTTTTTTATTTGTTTATTGGTCCTGGCAGATGCCGATTCTAAAATGTAAGACATCAGTGTTGGCCTGGCTGATACGTTACAACCTTAATTACCATCTATTCAAGCGTGAGCACAGGCATTAGAGGAGAGTTTATACATGTAAAGTACTGTGCAAGAGTATTAGTCAGCCAGAGGAAATTATGTTTAAAGCTATTTATCTGCACAGTAAGTGTATATTTGCTCAGAAAAAAAGCAGTTTTATATAGAATATATACAGCACATATAAACGGTAACAACAGTAATAAAAAGTACACACTCCTACAAACATAAAATGATAGATTGACACCAACATAAACAGAGTTGCGGCTAGAGTGTGGCTCAGTGGGTTAGATTACTGTACCAGTGACCAAAAGGTCATCAGTTCAAGTCCCAGGGTCAGCAGAGTAATTTCACAGTTAGGCCACTGAATGAGGCCCTCAGATCCAAATGCTCTGGGGACTGTCTGACCCTGCTTTCTCAAAAAAAGTCCCTCTGAATAAATGTGTCAGATAAATAAAGTTTACACATATCGTAATTTCCAATGGCTGCCTAAGACTTTTCCATGTGTATGTATACATTATCCTACATATATACACGCTTATAAAAATACATATTACCTGGCTCTTGAGTGACTGCCCGAAAGGCAACATGATGCGTCACACACTACAAATCTGACACTCGCATCAGGGTCATGTGAGCAAACCCGTCAGAGCGCCACTTAATCCCGAATTTGCATTCGGGGACGCACGGCGTCTCGGTCGCCATGGTGCCATTTCGGTCAGGGGACTCCACTGTCATTTTTCGGCTCTGCCTTAAAAGCCCCATGGATAATTACGCTGACGTCTGAACAGCCTGAGGATTAGATCAAAGCAGTGAAAAAAAAGAAAAAAAAAGGGGACTTCAGCAACAATGCGGTCTGTACTTAATCCACGTCTCATGGCTCGCTCTTGGATTATTATCTTCAATCCCTTGTACTACTCGCAGGCCTTCAGGGCGCAATGCCATATCTTTTTTTGGCAAAAGACAAAACACTTTACACTACAAAATACCTCACAATTCATTCATTTATTCTCCAAGTCCCCTTATGTAAATCCATGCTCTATACATTTCAATCGTGACAACCACGTTAGGATCGGGGCATATGGAAACTTTAAAGCAAACTTTAGCACATCAGGGATATGAATGATTCTGTATTAAACTCCAGGGTATTCATGTTAATCATCAAGCAATATTACGGTGCACACCCTTTGTATATGACATTAGATCCACTATACCTTAAAGGTGCAGAGCATATTTTAGAAATAAATAATAATATGTCAAACATACAGTTAATAAGTTTGGCTTATTTTGAGAGAATCCTGAATTCTGAGTCCACGCTCTCCCCACACATATACACACACACACCCACCTTGTGGCTCTTCAAAAGCTTGCATTTTTATTTGGGCCACAGTGTGAATAAGGCCGCAGTTTACACTGCATAAATAACGTCCACTCTGTTAGTCGTTTCAGCCCGGGGTGTCAGGTAAGGTTAAATAAAGGCTAACTTGCATTTAGTAAGTCAACAAGTAATGGCATCAAGTACAAACAAAGCATAACCTCAATTTGTTTTACCACTAATAGAAATATTAGAACATTACGAAGTGTAAACATCCAATCCAGATGCTCTGAATGAATTACCCATTATTACTAAAAGTCTGCATGCTTTCAATAACATAATTTCATTAACAGTTTCATTAGTTCCTCCTGTTTTGTTTCAGTCACATGTATCATATAGAGGATACCCCCTGCAGATCGCAACAGGAATGAATGCTGATTTACCATTATAATGAATCAAGCAGATGGGTGTTCATCTATTTTAAATAGCTACTGGCTGTGTGAATGTATCTCAATCCTCTTTAGTGTGTTTGTTATTCCTGTGTACCTGGAACAGAATCTGTGTGAGCTTCATTCAGTCCATAGAATTTCAGTCATTAGATTTCAATTTCAGTCATCGCTTTGGTGTACACCTGAAAATCCCCTCCCCCCCACCAAAACAAAGTATATTGGACAGTCTTTCACTAGAATGTCATTATTAAGTACCAGTCACTCAAAATACTTCACGTTCACAACATTTATTGAGCAATGAGAAGAGTTATAACACAAAGAAACAGGGTGAGTGAAGGTAAACTGTTATGACTCATTTGAAACTCCAATCAGACCTCCTTAATGTCGATGCCATAAATGGAATCACTAGAGCATTTTCACAGGAACAGAAGGCTCACGATGCAAGAAAAACTGCTTTACTTCCACAAGAATGACTTGTACATTCTCAGATGGCGGAAAAGAAAAACTTTAACCTTATTCATTTATTATTACATCGATCCATTTTCCTGCCAGTATAGGGTCACAGCGTGCCTGGCGGCGACACAGGCCAGGGACACAGTAGACTGGATTCCAGTCCAGAGGGTACACTGGGACCCACTATGGGCAGTTTAAAGGAATCCGTTAGGTGGGAGGAAACTGGAGAACCCGAAGGGTACCCGCAGAAACACAGGGATAGCATGCAAACTCCATGCACACAAAAGAGATAGGATTCGACCCCCACACACATACTCAGGGAGAAACTCCACACACACAGAAGAAATAGGATTCGACCCCCACACATATAGAGGGAGAACATGTAAACTCCACACACACAGAAGAAATGGGATTCGACCCCCACACATACAGAGGGAGAACATGCAAACTCCACACACAGAAAAGATGGGATTCGACCCCCACACATATAGAGGGAGAACATGGAAACTCTTCACCCAAAGAAGAGATGGGATTTGACCTTGGAAATGAGGCAATGTTGCTAACCAATGAGCCAGCGAAATGCCCATTATCATCATCATTATAACATACTGTACAAGAGAGGAAAAACACAAGGAGAATATGCAAACTCCCCACCACAATACCCCCCCCCCCCCCCACTACAATTTGTTTGCTACAGATCAGGCATGAAAATGAAGACTTTGTGCCCACCTTGAAATTTACTTACACTGTCTGGTTGGTGAAATGATCTGAGGGGGGACTCCCACCTTCAATTTATTTTTGTATAAGGGCCTGCCCCCCCCCCCCCACACACAGAAGGGATGGGATTGAAATTCCTGACCCTGGAAATCTGAGGTGACATTGCTATCCAATAAGCCACTATAAAGCCTCTATTATCATCATTATTATAACCTTTATTGTACCAGAGAGGAAACACCTTTTTAATTAAAGCCAATAATAATCTATATCAGGATGAGGGAGATCCTGCTAGGCACCAGGATACGCCGCCGATCCGAAACGCTGTTTCTCCCGCATGAATATGACGAGAGGGAGGGAGGGAGGGAGGGAGGACGTCACAGGCCATCAGGGCCGTGGATCCTCGGGGTCCCAGCGGAGCACTTCCTGAAGGAGAAGAGAGGTCGTGGGGGGAGACCCCGTGCCGCTGCGTGCTGGAGACGAGCGGGCGAGCAGCTCCAGAGCCGCCCGCGTTGGCCGCAAGCACCTTGTTATGGCACGTGTAAGTCAAGAGACGTAAATATTTTATCACATGGCCAAGTCGAAGCTCTCACAGCTCCGCCGGGCAAGGTCATATATTGGAGGGGTGTGGAGCGGCAGTGGGGGCCGTTTCCATTAATCTTCCCTGAGAGCACTAAGGAACGGCTCTTGTCAGGAGGCATAATTCATTAGTGCCCACCTTTCCATCCATCAGTATATTTTAGTGCTTTCATAACCGAAGAGCATCACAACAAATCCATGCCGTCCCGAGGGAGGGGGCGAGGTGCTGGACGGGGGGGCTGTTTAGGGGCAGCGACATGGGGCAGCCACCGCAGCAGAGTCTCTGGGTCCAATTTAGCGAAAGCAGATGATGACCGGCGATATTCCTGCCGATTCTCCGATTCTCCAAACAATGGGAAATAAATTACAGCCCCAATGGAGTCACCGAGGCACATTAACGCGAGACAGGTTAATCCAAGTGCATCATGGGAAAAAAGCACAAAACCACCACTTGTTTAAGGCCTGAATTGATACCCGCCGACCGATTTGACTTCAAATCTTTTATCGATGGAACATGGATAAACAAAAAGACACACGCCAAGGAACATGTGCTTATTATTTATACTAAGCCGCTTTCGGATTCAAACGACCTCAGCTTTTATAGGTTTTATTGCTCTCGGATATCACTGCTACACAAACCGCAATGTGGACGAAAAACAGGAGACGGGCTAAACCATGAAGCTAGCAGTGGCCACCAAATATATATCTGCTGGCTGCTGCAAAGGAAAACCCGTCCTTTGATTACTGCTGATGCAGCAGCATTCTAGCTTATTCAGGGTATTATATTTTTTAAAAATGACTCAAATTCCTCATTTCATTTGGCGGTTCTTGTAGAAGCTGCTCTAACCTGCTGCATGCTGTACAGGGTTCTGCTGTTGGTCGGTGTGACTGATGGCTGTAGGTCAGACACGAGCACTTGGCCATACCGTCTCCATGAGTGACTGCACCTGCTCTGTACTGTACTGTCAGCTGGAACGCCACGCGCGGAGATCTCAATTCCCCGGCTCCTTTAATTCATCGCCACTATAAGCGGCCAAACCTGTCCCGGGTCATCCATTTCACATACCGCCGACATTCTGAAGTGGACATCCATAACCGTAGAGATGTATTTCTTTGTACGCCCTGTGTAGCCCTGAACTAGTCAGAGAATGGTTTTAATGAATAAAAGCAGATCAGACTTGCGGCTAGATCGATTTTCAGGGTGTGCGGTGTCTATAGACAGTGATACGGTAGGGGGATGGATACCCTGGTACATTTAGGGGGCCCAACACTATACAGGGACCCTTGAATATATAAAATTGTTACATTTTATTCGGCACGGGGCCCCCAAGGTGACATTTTGTCAGGGGACCCAGAATTCCTAGCTACACCCCTGTTTATAGATACGCATTGTTGAAGATGACAATCGCAAGGGCTGTACCTGTTAATTCTTCTGCTTCCTTTGTTCTCTGTGAAGCACTTTGAGACGCTCTCAATTGTTAAGTACACCATATACATAAAATTGATTCATTGATTCACACTGGTGCTCTGTGTCACCGTAAGATTTATGGGAACATAATGGACGACCCAAGGCTCCTAACGGCCATCTACTCACATGGATGAGCTTGCGCACGCTTTTCTCTCCCTCTCGCTCCACCTGTCTCATGTGCAAACAGCAACATGAATCCTCAATCATTCGCTCCAAAGCCATCACTGAAAAATGGATGGCGACACCTCGCCCATTACGGACTTGCCGGCGAGCTTTAAAGATGCACGCGAAAATGAGGCAGCCACACATAAAATTAGACGTGAACGAGCAGTTTATGCCTCCCCGGGTTTTAACGTGCAGGAGCGGTCGATACATGGGGCGTAGCGGCGCGGCGTTAGAAAAAAAAATAAACAAAAAAAAAAACGCCAGTGACCTTTCCTTTTTAAACCCAACATACGTTTGACGTATGAAATGTTTTAATAAGCCAGTTTGAAAGTGGAGAATGCGAGAGACTGGTTATGGGTGCTGATTAATGAATGGACAGCAGGAATAAAAAAGATTTAGTACCTTGAAAACATCCAGCATGTCATCAATGTTTGGAATGCATCTGTGACACAGCTGGCCCCTAAATATGTGGTGTTCCACAAATAAACTACCACAGAACTGAATGCTGTTCCACAAACAGGCACCAGTCCAGACACAGGCAGACTAGGCAGCTGCCTTCGGCCCAGTCAGCACATGTTATATATTCATATGTAAAAATATGTACAATTGCGCAAAATTAAAAAATAATAAAAGCATGTACGTTCAATTAAAATGTTTAAGTGCAGGCAGAAATATAGTCGGCTCCAGATACAGGCACAACAGACAGCCCCCAAATTACGAAGGTAGTGAAATGACCATCAGTTTTCTTGGTGGGGGGGGGCAAGTAAATCTTTGCATGGGGCCCCTGAACATATACATCCAGCAAAACTTTTTTTTTTTTTTAACATAATTTTTTTGTTTTTTTAACAAAAATTACAATATAAAATCTTGTACTTTACAAATTACTTTAATGCATTTTTCAAAAAAGGTGTATTGGAAATCAGCTGGTGCCTATTTTCAATCATATTTCCATTATGAACAGGGTAATGAGAATTCTTTTTTTTTCTCCTTAGCTAAGATACCCATGCACGTTCCTCCCAGCCATGTAGCCATATTTATCCACTGATTATGGAATTAAGACTATTTCTATACATGCATATTTTAAATTGCATATCACTTCTGATGGAAGCAGGCTTTACCTTAACCTTTGGGATTAAGTACCAGAAAAGCTTCTGAGGTCAAACAGGGGGTGAAGTAATCAGACTAATCGCATCACGTTACCATGCGGACGTGCAAGCTGCAAGCATTTTTTTTTCATTTTCTAAAACTCAGCAGTGACTGTATTACGCTCAAATTGAATTTAATGTATAATCCACCCCAATGGGTGAGATCTGATGAGATTTTATTGGTTTGTTTTGCTGCAAAACAGCTGTAAGTCTGACACTAAGAAACTGAAGTCAGTTATACATCTCTATAACATCTCTAGATGAAGAAAGCTCATTAATTTGCTCTTCGACATCAAACTAGATTCGGACTAGCTGTCAACAGTATGTGTTAATTTGCTATTCATTCTCCATCCACTTATCATGGTCAGAATTGCAAGGCCTCTGAAATCTATTCAAAAGGTTCACAGCGTAGGCTACTGTAAGACGCAGGCCATACAGATACATACATAGCCACACTACAAGGAATCTACAGACAATAGTCATCTTAGCTTCTTGCCTCTGGCATCACATCATTCATGAGTCCCTTGCCTTTCCTGAACCATAAAACCACACTAAGGCCTTGTCCACATGTACAGAGGTGTTTTTAAAAATAGGTTTTTCCCTCCTCAGTCACCAAAAAAAATAAAAAATCTGTTTACATGAAAATGCTAAAAAACGCTGTCAAGGGCATGCCAAGCCAACAGGTGGCGATATAACTAACCGTAAAGCCGTGTGGACCAATCAGAAGCCTTATTACCGATTCTGCTAGGCCAAGAACAGCTAATGTAAACAGGGAACGCTGCACATTCTGATGTCAAACAAAGTGGACAGCGGCACACGATCTAACGTTACAAGCCAAAAACTCGAAACGGAGTTTCTGAACATCGTCACCTTGGGCAAGGTTTTACAAAAACTCTGTTTTCAGTGACGTAAAACACCGTTTGCGTGTGGACGCAAGGCCAGAACACAGAAAAAGGTACATTTTTTAAAATGCCTGTGTACGTATGGACAAGGCCTAAATCACACTGGGTAATGAAATAAATATATCATACAGTTACAAACATGCTCACCTGGAACACAAACTATGTTTGACCACAGAAGGTACAGAAGGAACACACTAATAAGTGATTGAAAAGTGACTTTTCAAGTGATTGAAAAGTTATGAAAGGTTATGATATATTTCTGGTCTTCATCTGACTACTGAAATCTGGGTGACGTGGTGTCGCAAATTCAGAAACTGATGACATGCAAGGTGACTTCTCATTTTCCGAGTCCGTTTTAACACCCTGGAAAAATGTATCCAACTATCTCATCAACGTGTCACCTGTTGTATTTTTGTCTTCTGCTCAAATACCTAATTTGTATATATGCACTGCAAGTAAAAATGAATACACTTTGATCCAACTGCAGTTCAGAAGGGATTAGCTCAGTGTTTCAAGCCTCTCCGGAGAGGAGTTGGTTCTGCTTGCCTTTGACCAGTGGTGCCTGTTGCACTCCCGTGGCTTTTTATTCACGAGGCCGGAAGCTTAAGTCACAGGCCTTTGAAACATTTTTTTTAGAAAAAGCATTTAGGCAGAAAAGCACTCAGCCTGCACCTGATAAGCAGTCCACCTACCCTAGCCGTGGCCAAACAATGCAAATACCACGGTATAAAACGTGATGAAAGACATGACTCAGAATTAACACCATTTTCCAACTGAGAATAAATGACCAAAATTACACCTCCTGCAACATTTATCCCCAGCAGTACATCAAATACACAGCCCATTACCAGGTTATTCACATTTAATCCAATTCACACATTGTTTTTATAGAAAATAAAAAGCTATCCAGTGTTAAGGCTTTATCTGCATGCCTGAATAGACTGGACAGGAAAGCATGTTGACTGAGTTACAAAGGTCTAATTAAAGTAAGGGTTTGGAAAAGTGGCATTACTGTCAATACATTGTATCAGCAGGCCATCTAAAGATTATAGTATCAGGTCGGTACACTGTTTAGAAGGAAAAAGAAGAAAAAAAAAGTCTGTTTACTTCCCATTCGCTCCGGCGTAAGTACACAATGAGAATGCCCAAAAAAACACACACATGGGTCTTGAAGGAATGTTTAAGACATTGATATGAATAAAGATTTGTTCCTATGAAGGTTGTTCTGCATATTCTGAAGGTTATTCAATCATGCCTGTAACTACGCTGCAGAGTTATAAATTAAGTATAAGTAATGGCTTCTTCAGTATAGCCGCTAATGGTATCCCCTTGAAAACACAATGCAGGTCAGAATACTCAAAAGCGACCATGTCGTTGTTCATGGTCAGGGTGTGGTCGACAGTTATCGACACTGACTGTACTGTATTGTGCATGTTCCTTATTCTTAATGGAATTGGGACCAGTTTGATTCCTAATTGCTAGTGCAATACATTGAACACACAAAAACTATCAATTTACACATTTGTCATGCTGTACTTGCAAAACTTTTAAATATACTAATACAAAAATGTATAAAGATATTTCTATTTATGTGTGTGTGTGTGTGTGTGTGTGTGTGTATAAACGGTATTTCCCCAGGACCTCAAGAATATACCGTGTTTAACTTAAATTAACCCTGGATACACCAGGGGGAGCTGAAATTTACTGAAATTTACTTTGGTAGGACAAACCTTGGTATCTAATAAAACCCATATCGAAATACAAACATACCTTTCTGGCTGTAGCATTTAATTACAGTGGATGAAAATATTCTCTGTAAGTCGTTCCCTTTTAATTCCCAATGGAGAAAGGAAGCAGAAAAGTTATCTTATTATAATTTATGTAAATTCTTTTTTATTCAAAATTTAATTTCGGTGAGGATTTGCAGCTGACAAGCTCATAAGATCTCATTCTTATTTTAATACGACTGATTTCCAATAAATAGCTAAGGCACATGTATTACAAGTTAGATTATTCTAACAGATTAGATGAATGGGGAAAAGTTCACGTTTTGTTATCGGGCGCACATTTGGAGCGATCTCTAGGTTCTCCACACGTCGCATGTTAGCCATTTCAATGAAAGACAACAATGTTTGAATCCAAGGACAGAGGAGCCCTTTTACAGACAGCTACTTCAATACAAAGAGCTGTTTTTCCCCCGGCTTTCGGGCATTGAGATGTCACAAGCGCGAAACAGTTTTGACAGATAAGTTGACATTTTCAAGTGAGGCGCCCATTGAATCCAAGCCATGCAATGATTAGAGCCAAAGGTGTTAAAAGTGAAACTGAACAAAGAAAATTTCAGAACTAAATCCTGTGGCAGCAAAATATTTCACACACCTTCCAGCCATTTATAGTAAATGATTATCTTAAGAGGTCTTTTATTACCGGTAATTGTCATCATTTACATTTATATTATTCAAAACCAGGCTTTCATTGAAACGTCTTTAAATATTAACTTCTATATATATACACACATGCTCATATAATAATAATAATTAATAATAATAACAATAATTCAAAACCTTACAGTCTCAAGATATATTTATGAATATTACTAAATAAAAAACAATTACAAAATTACTAATACACAGTCATTATGCAGGCTGTACACTTGAGTCTTATTAATTATGCATGCTAAATCTCAATGCCCTGTTTATAAACAAATTTGGGTAAACACTTAGTACCTGAAGTGCTGTTCTCTTCAGGCGTTACGCTCTGGTCAGTCCCGCCACTGCCCTCGTCTGGTTAATGGCTGCTAGAAACAGCCCAAGTGTCGCAGCAGCGTGAGTCATAACTGACAGTATTTCTCTTCACAACGTTCTGTACGCCGTTACCCTAACCCAAAACGATTTCCCATTAATTAGATTATTTTAAAAAGCGTATAAAAAGCATTTTTCCAGAGGCAGGGTAATAATTTCATTTAGAACCTCTGATAAGTGATAAAATTAGTGATCAATGTTACACTTTGATTATAAACGATAAATGTTATCAAATATTTCAGACAAACTAAAAAGCTCCGATGGATTCATTTGTGTAACGGGACGGTTACCTACCTCCTTCCCGTCGCTGCGTACTAGGTGTCATGGCATAAGGAGCCAGGTTAAACCCTGGTACACTTTAAACCGCCTAACCTGAGCTGTTTTCACTGGTGCTTGTAGGTGCCAAACAAATCTGTCATTCACTGCGTATATATCAAATGTATGTTAGTAATCGCATCCGCATTTCATTTGATTAATCAAGGAACGTTGCTGATGTTAAAAAAAAGGTGATACAGACCTTACCCTAGTGGACAAAAATGAATGACCGACAGAAATTTGCAGTTTTACATATAGTACACGCCATTCTAGATGCTATGTAGCTAATTCCCTTTGAAATGTTTCCATGGCTCAGGAATCTGTACGTGTACACCTGCTAGAAACGAGACACCCTCTGTAATTTCATGAATGGCGTTCCGGTAAAAAATACTTATCGGGTGAACTGTGTGCAGAAGCAGGTCAATAACAGTTCAGACCCTTCAGTGTAATGATGGACCTGTGCTATTGATGGTTTCTGTGCCTCTGTTCAAACCAGCCCATCATGCAGTCTGCATATACACCAAATCATATTTAATTGTGTCAATTAACGCTTCTTTGGATGTCGATTCAGACGTTTCTGAAAACATGCATCCGCTCGATGTTTCTTTAAACTCCTGAGAGGGTAAAATTTAAATAACGTGATGGTGCAACAGTCTGGAAACAATGTCCATTGCACATCTGAGAGGTATTTCATTCTCCGTGCACAATTCCCTGCATTTATGTGTTATTACAGAACTGTCGCGGTAAAAGTGAAGAAAATGAGATGTTATAAATGTTATACGAAATGAATATTTATGAATTCGTATACTGTAGCATAGGTGTGCAAATGCGCTACAATGTAATGCAAAATCAGGTTTTTATTAATGCTATACACAGCAAACTTAAGAAACGTTGTCATTTAAAGTCAGGGAGAGATCATAAATGTTCCACAGTCTCTCATAAAATTCTGCCCAGTGAAGTAAAGAAATTGCAAATTAAAAAGCTGATATTTACCCATAAAGATAAATAAATAAATAGATAAATAAATTCATGTCCAGGCATTAAAACATAGTTTATATATTAAGACATACATATTTCTAAAATTTGTGAAAAATCCCTTCTATACACCTGCACTTGTAATTTTATTACCATACTGTTTGGGTTATGATATTTAATCTGCATGGTAGTGGAGCGAAAACAGGCGTGATTTTGAGTGCAGTTTATCACAGCTGAGGGAGAATATTAACATTCGAAGAGGTTAAATAAATCTCCCGTCGGACTAATGTGGAAGAAAACACAAGAGCCACGGTTAATGCGGCCTTTTGATGGGAAGCCTGTACCTTTCCATTATTGCACAGGTTATCAGATAATGCTGACTGCATGCTGACTAATCCCCAAGGACGCTAGCCTGAGCCTGAATTCCTCTCCCACTGGACGACCTCCACGCACAAATAGGCAAGACTGAACATGTCCTGTCACCGAGGTCCCTCAGCAAAATTCATATTTATTACGGCACTCAAGCCAGAAATTCGGGAGTTAACAGCAAATCAAACCAAAATTCTGTGTATAACAGAAAGTGAAACATGTGTTAAGGCCATATTAAATACATTTTAGAGGATTATGATATATTTTCAATATATTTTGAATTTAAATGGTGTTTTTTTTTAATAATAACAGTGTTTTCAATCATTAATAACCCCTGCTGTGTGCAGAATTAAGCTTTGTGGTGCTTATTAAAAGGAAGCTTGCGGGAAAATTTTTACGTTCACAGGGGTTCCTGAGTAAATTAATGTTTAGTGCCGACAAAGTAACTTTTGAGAGGTAAACTTGTGTCGAGGGTAAGGAGGTGTGCCTGTTTAGGAAGGGCGGGTGACTCATGTGGCACTAAAGGGCGTGCTCACCACAGAGCTGCAGCTTCAGCCGCAAGCCATCTTGGACGGCGCCGGTTTAAAGAGTGTTCCGGCAAATGCGAAGCAATCACAAAGCATATGATTAAAGGCTGTTTTCTTTTTCTATCAGCGCCCCCTGTCATCTCCACAAAAGGTCCTTAGAAATCAGATGACAACATTTATTTATTATTTTTAATGATGAAACTTACAGATCGACAGGAGTGCAATTCAAGCCATTTTCTTGCCAGAGAGTAACACAGCCAACCCACCTATAAATAAGCAGGGTATGGAATAGGCCGGGTATGGAATGTGGTGACAGTGGGCATGAACAGAGATTATCTCTGAGGAATATGACGAAAAGAGTGCTCTCTGCTGACAGGGATAACGTCCGTAGCGTGTCAAGCTTGGAGGAAGGTTAGTGGCTGGTGTTGATTAGAAAACCACAGAAGAGCGGTAAAAGCGATCAGGGTGTGTTGGGGGAGAAGTTGTTGACAATTAGGTCTCTTAACACATCCAGAGGCTGACAGCCAGCTAGAGAGAGAGAGAGAGAGCAAGAGAGAGAGAGAGAGAGAGAGATGAGGAGAAGGTAACAGCTAATGGGAATTTTGGTCCCACTGCCATGTGTCTCACTCCTGCAATGAGAAATATTCGTCAGAGTTAGGCAGACAGACAGGAGAAAGCACATGTCCAGAAAGATACTGACATATTTCATAAATACAAGACATCATGTAGTAGAAGCTCTACACAGCTACTAAAATATCATATAGTACATCGTCAACATTGCATTTATATTCTACGATACATACTGTATGTAGCTATTTTGGTAAATGTGCAAACCAGGCTTGAACCATGTGTGCAAATGTTTATATATAAATAACCATCGATTATCTTATAAATCTTACTCATTTGACCATTATGAGAACGAGGTCTGATGAGTGACTGGCATCCACTTAGCAGTAGGAGTCTCCAAAGACAAAAGGTGTGGTGCGGAATCGACGCAATCAACGGCGCAAAAATGAGTAATCGGCAACTCGTTTCGGGGTTGTGAGCAAGGAATGAGATGTGAACGTCATGGGCGAGGTCCGTTGAGGATCGCGGCTGTCAGAGCATCGGGATTTTTACATATAAGAACAAATATAGGACTAGAAAAACAGTGAATGTGTTTTCCTTTACAAGTGAAGTCACGTGGAATACGTACAATTAGCAGTGGTTCCGTGAGGAGTGACAACGAATGTCTCTGAGAGACACGCCACCCTAACGCTAACCTCATACTGCCGTTATGAGGTTAGCTAAAACTATGGGATAATTCAATTCAATATTACACAGTTATACACAGATCCAGCACATCACAGGCTGCATATACAGGTCAGGTTAGGGAGCATGAGCTAATGCAGTGCCTTGCCGCACCCACCACACAGCGAAGCTCCTCGGGATCCCAGCTGGCGACCCCCCAGGCAGACACACGGTCCAGTCCCACACTCTGGAAATGACCATCCAGTCAGGTGTTACGTGGGCATCCCCTCAGCCTGGTCCGGCCCCTTGGGTCCTTGGATCCTGCAAGCCGGGTCGCCCTCAGGAAAACGCGCCACATGGACGTAGTGGTGTATCGGTACATGCACTCACAGAAAAAGGGCCAAAATTTGTACCTTTGCTTGTTACTGGGGCTGTACCCTCAAGGGTCTGCCAATTGTACCCCAGAAATGGACTCTGAGGAACATTTCTGTACCATTGATGGTACATTAATACTGTTTGTACCTTGAGTGTATGCCTAGTATTAATGTGACCAGAGTTTATTTAGCATTTTAGATCATTAGTTGATGCATCTGGATCCTTAATTGCTGTTCTTCAAACTTGGCACCTGGGGTTTACTGTGACCCATTGATGTTAAAGTGACCCGTATCATCTGGCCTGTAGTTTGACGACAAATGGCACACGGAAGGTGGACGTTTTCGTCAACAACAACTGGTGTATTTTGTAAATGTTTCACTAGCTTTTTATTTAATAGTGGCCATAATGTGGATATAAACAGTTTATCTAATACTTGATTATATTGAGACATGTAGTTTCTGCCTGATTTCACGAAGAAAGATTAAGTATTTGTGATATATTTGTATTTGTATTTGTATCTGTTCCCAAAGTTGGATGCACAGTCTGTGCTTATGGTTACTACGCCTCTTGTGGTGTACAGATCCTGCCCACAACATACAGGGACAATAAACTTTGTTTCCAAATGTCTGGAAGTCCTTATCATTCTGTTGACCGACGGACCGTCCATCCATCCATCCATTCATCCATCCTCTCCTTGCTTATCCTGGTCAGGGTGGAAGGGGGGGCCTGGAACCTCCCCCAGGCAGGACAGGACACAAGGCTGGGGTACACCCTGGATGGGATGCCAGTCTCAAAAAAAAAAAATGTATCTCCAACTTTGCTTTCATTTTGGAAATGACGAGGCCCATATTTACACTAGATTCCCAAGAGGCTGACACAAAGAATCAAATTTGAAATAATTTCTCCCGAATGGTTCTTATCTGCAATTGGAATTTGCAGCTGCTTTTGTAGGTTTATGTGCTGCCATTGTTACTGTTTTATCACCAATGTCACTTTTATCTGAGCTAATGTTCAGCCCACTCTTACTTTGATAAGGATGGCTGATATTTAATTCATGGAGCTATTAACCCGACGCATAAATGCCGTCTTCGTAATATTACTCTCCCGTTCAGTTCCATATTCTGCATTGCTGCACCTTCTGAGCCATTGTTGCCTCCTCAGTGCGTTGAGCGTGTGATGTTTCTGAGTCCCGCAACAACCGTATTGTGTGCAACTGGCGAGCTAATTCCTGAGGATCCGTTGGAAGTCACGCAGCTTTAGTATTTCGTGTTCTCTTCAGTCAGTGCCTTCATACTGTGTTTAAGTGTGAAAAAAGGATGGTTTTGTTTGCTTCAGAAGTTCTGCTGAAATAGCAGTTTATCCGATTTAGCATTTAGCTCAGGCGTTCAGAGATAGACTATAAGGACAAAAGTATTGGGACACCTGGCCATTACACCTACAGGAAGTTTTGACATCCCATTCAAAATCCATAGGCATCAATATGTAGTTGGTCCCCTTTGCAGCTATAACAGCTGCCACTCTTCTGTGGGAATTTTTGTCCATTCGTCCAGAAGAGGATTGGCACTGATTTTGGACGTGGAGGCCTGGCTCAGATTCTCCGTTCTAGTTCATCCCAAAGGTGTTCGAAGGGGTTGAGATCAGGGATCTGTGTGGGTCAGTCAAGGTCTTCCACACCAAACTCACCCAACCATGTCTTTAAGAACCTTGCTTTTTGCACTGCGGTAAGGGCATAACTTTGGGTTGAGCACTGTGGGGGGGGGTTCCACCCACCTAAGGGAGTCCAGGGGGTTGTATCAGCGGCTTTTGATTATTGGAGAAATACAACCCCCCACCCCCCATAATTTACACCCTTACACTGGGGCACTGTCATGCTAGAACAGAGAAGTGCCTTCTCAGACTGTTCCCATAGTTGGAAGCATAAAATTGTCGAAAATGTCTTGGTATGCTGAAGCATTAAGAGTTCCCTTCACTAGAACTAAGGGGCCTAGCCCAACCCCTGAAAAACAACCCCATACCATTATCCCTCCCCCACCAAACTTTACAGTTGGCACAGTGCAGTCAGGCAGGTAACGTTCTCCTGGCATCTGCCAAACCCAGACTCGCCCATCAGACTGCCAGACAGAGAAGCGTGATTCGTCATTCCACAGAACAGTTTCCACTGCTCCAGAGTCCAGTGGCGGCGTGCTTTACACCACTGCATCTGATGCTTGGCACTGCGCTTGGTGAGGTGAGGCCTGCATGCAGCTGCTCGCCCATGGAAGCCCATTCCATGAAGTTTTTGTGCTGGGGTTAATGCCAGAGGAAGTTTGGAACGTGTGCAGTTATTGAGTCAACAGAGCGTTGGCGACTTTTACACATTATGCGCCTCAGCACTCAGCGACCCCGCTCTGTTACTTTACGTGGTCTGACACTTCGTGGCTGAGTTTCTGTTGCTCCTAAACGCTTCCACTTTGGAATAATGCCACTTACAGTTGACCATGGAATATCTAACAGAGAAAAAAAATCTCAAACTGACTTATTGCAAAGGTGGCATCCTATGACAGGACCACGCGTGAATTCATGACCCATTCTTTCACAAATGTTTGTAATCCTGACTGCATAGCTAGGTGCTTGATTTTATACACCTGCAGCAATCGGTCTGAATGAAACACCTGAATTCAGTGACTAAGAGGTGTGTCCCAATGCTCTTGTCCATATAGTATAACTCTTTAAAATCAGGTTTGCAGACATGTTAATCGAAGTGCTTGTAATGTTACTTTTATACAATTTTTATTAATGATTTTATTAAAGATTCATTGACTTGTAAGGTACTGTTGTGAGGTGACTTGACATTTTAAAACGTTCCCCTTTCCATGTCAGAAAGCACCTTAGTGGCCCGGAATGTCACCTGAGGATCCTGTTGTTTCAGCTGTGAAATTGTTGTTAAACATGATATTTTGTATTACAATTCATACATTTTTTTCTTCAGCTATGGCCTTATTGGAAAAACCATAATATTTTCATTTTGTGTGGCCTCATTTAAATATATTTGACAAAAAGTAAATAAAGAAATGGACGTATCCGGATTTTTAGATTAAAAACAATATACATATGTAACGTAAGTGCAGGCATGTATATACGGTGCTGGCTTTGTATTGAAAGAGACGGCAGAAGAAGACCTAAGATCTTAGAAGTTTTATGACGATATAAATTTTTGTCTTAAAATTTGTAACAGCTGCGACCTTAAAAGTAATATTTTTAACTCCACGTCGAGGGACATAAAAATGAACTTTTAATGTCAGCTATAATGTAAATCTGCAATCTTATTTATTTATTTATTTTTATGCCGCATCACTTCAGGCTAAAGCAGTGCTACATTTTCGCAAAGGTTTGTCCTACACAGACCTCCGCTGCAGATTCTGAATAAAATGCAAATGATAACTTGAAGGTGAATTTTAATTTGCATTTTTCATAGAATTCTGAAAATGGGTGAGAGTGCCTGTTCGTTTTACTTGCTTCATAAATTACAAAGGAGTTTTTTTGCACTGCTATCTAGAAATGGTGACTGCCTTCTGCAGTAAATGATCTTTTCAAACACAATACTTTTCAAGACTGAATTTATTGAAGTGCTTGTACTCTCAAATGGGAAGTGAACATGATAAATTACTACCAAACAATTTAAAACATTTTTGTGTATTTCATTTGCTTTTCTGTTCACCTATCAAACTGTTCATTAATTTATGTCCTTATACCTGGTCTCATGCACTCGCTGTGGTGTCCTAAACATTTTTGTATTTTGTTTCACTAGACAGAATTTAAAACAAAACATAGTTTCAATCCACACTAGGTTAATATTGCACATGTTTTCTTGTGGGTTTAATTAGAAACCTGTATATATATCCAACGTTTGTCCATTTAGTGAAGTGAAGAATTGTGATTATTGACACACCACAGTAAAACGTGTCCTCTGCATTTTCCCCGTAGGTCACATGACATGGGACACTAATTCCGCACCACTTTGCAGAATGCAGATCCAAACCAAACAATCTTTCAATTACAATTCCGCATCCCTAACCAGTAAGCCACCACTATCACATTAATGACAGCAAACAAACTGATAAAGGTAATGGACTGTGGTTGACATTCTAAAATAATCATTGGTACTAGTTTGAAGACTCATAAGAACATAACTTATTTCTTATTTATTTCTTGCTTTGTGCATTTTCTGACTACATGGAAATGACAGTGAGTATGATAGTGCCCTTCTTGCTGCATGTTTGTTTCCCCCTAAAACAGTAATCAATATTATATCAAGTATTCATGGACAGCATTGTAATCAATATTCGTAATTGCTACTTGCATTGTTAAATATTTTCACAGCAGTTAACATATTTCGAATGCCATGTTCCCACTTGTAACAAAAATATGAAAGATTTTACCATCATAGAGGAAACAATAATAGATCAATAATCCTCAAAAACACTCTTCTACTAAAACACTCTTCTACTAAAACACTCTTCTACTAAAATGCTCTTCTACTAATGTAGAATGTACGTAGTTGTCTTATCCTGTAGCTGCCAACTTAAAAACACAAATTTGGGCAACTTCAAGTTTACAATGCCAGTTCAGAATCTGTATCAGACAGCTCATTGCTTTAATAGAGCAACAATAAAAAATAACGTTTTTAATATGCATATAATAATAAAGCGATTCATCCATCCATCTCGCAACCTTGTCATCTAGTAGAGGGTCACAAGAAAAGGTTTTTTTTTGCTTCTTTATATCCATCCATCCATCCATCCATCCATCCGGCCATCCGGCTTCCTAAACTGTATTAGATCTGCTGGGTTGCAGAGCTTATTTTTATGTACAGTATCTTTATTTATTTATTTTCATGTGCTGCAGTGACTGTTTATAACACAGAATAGCGCCGGCAGAGTTCTCCGAGTCCACATTTCCTGTCTCTCTGAGAAGAAGTGAAAACTTTTGCCCACGTTTGTGCGAGAACGGCTATTCTTGGAGCAGTGCGGCCGGTGCAGATTTCGCACATTCTGACATCTCCTGCAGGCCGCAACGGTGACATGTGGTGGTCACCTAATGGTCAGCTTTGTCACGAGTTTCTTCAATGGCTGACTCCGCTGTCACTGCCTTAATATTTTAGCGGATACCCCGCTGCTTCCTCACCATTTCCAATCCACGTCTCAAAATCCCACTTTCCTTTGATTGACTAATTCATTAGGCTGAGAAACACCAGAATATGTGGCATTTTGCCCATAAACTGGTTAATAAATGCGGAAACATGATGGCATTTCCTGTCCATTGGCAGGTGGAAAATAAAAGAGAGCACGACGCGGTTGTCGGACTTTCAGTCCTCGCTTCTGCTCCTGTACAGTACGTCAGTTATCGTGGGGGTGGAATGAATTGATTAGAACTGAATCTAATTACAGGGGACCAAATAGACGAGTCGCGATTATGCCATTGGTGCAGTCAGCTGTAACCTTCGTCATCAGCAGAGCTGAAGTATCCTTTGGTGTTTGATGCACATGTCCATTTCGATAATTGGATTCGGCATGGGAACCCATGAGTAAATAAAGAAAATATGTACTATTAAAGGGGTTTATTTTCCAGATATCATTCAGAAAAGCTCTAAAGACCTTTTAGTGCGCCACTAACATTTCTTTTGCGGTACGTTAATAAATTATTTGTGTAAAAATCAGACACAGTGCTAAAACACTACTGAATATATATATTCACACATTTAATGTTCAAATTAAGCAATTATTAAAGATGGCCTCTCGTGTAAAGCAAAAGCTAATGGACAAAATTACATGCTGGATTCTTCTTTTAGATATCTGACAGACAGACATAAATGACTGTACTTCTGCAGCATATTGATGGATGCCTGATACTGAGGTTACAGCTTTGATGAGTAATTTGTCAGCCTAATCATTAATCTCTGCGTGATGTACACATCTTTCTCCAGAACAACTGTTTGAATCTGCTAGGAAGAATATATATGTTCTGCACTCTGTTGCATCACACCCCTGTAGAAATATGGCCATTTCTGACCTTCTTGTCAAAACCCAAAGAAAAATGCCAAATGGAACTCCTAGTTGGAGCAATATATATCAACACTAATTTATATTATTCATAGAATTATAAAAATATAAATCAGTAAAAGAATAGATTCTAGATTCTAGATTCTAGAACAATTCTATTTTATATAAAGTAACGATACAAGTCTATCCTAAAGTAAATTTCTTTGCTCTGTTAAATACGTATGCCTTTAAGGTATACAGAATAATTAGCTGTGTAAAACGTAGCATTCTTAAGTTGGTGCTTACCTTTGCCCCCCCGGGGGGGGGACAAATTTATAGTAATTGGAAATGTAGTGTCTAATTTATCCAAGAAATGTGCATACAACACAAAATAATAAAAACAACACTTGTTTAAAAATGCTCTCTATTGTCATTTCATATAAATCACAGCTGGAAAGGGTGATACAATTTAATTACTGGTGGTAATTCATCTTTGCTAATTTATTGGCACACGATAAACATTTTTCTCATCACTCATTATTAATTTGTTCATTTGCTTGTTTATTTGTGTAAGTAATGAGCAGATTAAATTCACAATACAGATTTGGAGTGCTACATGATTTATGGAAAGGTACCCATCATTACAGTTTTAACAATGCATATGACAAAAGCCACAACACTGACAGCCGTTTCACTCTATCTGCGAAACATTGTGTTTGTCAGCTTATTTAATCCTCTCCCTTTACAGCCCTTCATATATCCAGGCACCTGGAAGTGTTTTTTATTTCTGAGCAAACGCTGAGAAATGCGTCAATCAAAGGGGCATTGCGTTAATGATTTGTGCCTAAATCTTCGCCAAGGGCACCGGCATTATTAAATTATACACATATATTGCTATCATTTGGTTAAATATTGTATTTCAAGCTTGTCATGATAAAGGATATGTACCCCACTTAAACACCGCTTGTCTTCCCTCTTAACATTCATAACGTCACGTGGGATAAAGGAAATAATAATAATTAAAAAATAAGAATTATTATTATTAATTATAATAATTAATTAATAAATAATAAAAATAACACTCAGTGATAACTATCAATAATATTAATAATGATTTTATTATTATTGATAATAATAATGATGATGATAATAACAGTAGTAAAAATATTATAAATATTGTTCTTTACATTTATAAAGCGCCTTTTATAATCCTGAGGTCTCTTTAAAGAGGGAAAGAAAAAATAGTCAGGAATCAGGAAAAGACAGTATCATGAGATTCCAAATGACTTTTCCATGTGAGGAACAGGCCAGACATTCATAATTCAAGACATAGAACACAAGACAAAGTTAAGATTAGATTCCTTTCAAGGTGAAATCAAGTCTTAATGGAACTATGCACGTCCTTCTGTCTGTCTGTCCATCTGTCTGTCTGTCCGTTCGTCCATCCGTCCGTCCGACCGATACAGGGCTGCAGTCAGTCTGGCCCAGGAAGCACAAAGTATGAGTCCATCACATTTGTATGTGTCCGAAATACAAAGTCAGTACAAAAAGAGTCAATTACAATTATCAAAACTATAAAATCCAGTGAAAATCTCAATGTTACCAAGCATCCCTTGCTGTGGATTTTAGTATCACCTGATAGTAAGATAGCATAGACAGATCTTAATTCCACGTTTCATGTTTTGACATAATACATTTTTTTTAACACAGAGTTTAAAATTCAGATAAATTGCTCCAGGACCAAGAATCCTTAGACTCAGCAGATGTAAAATTCGTAATGGCTGTCACTTGAATTAAAAGGCCTACACACAATCCACAACAGAAAAACAGAACAGGAAAAAACACATAGTTAAACAACATTTTTATACTACACTGCACCCTTGTGCAGAACTTTAATCGGTATTTGAATATTAGCATTGATTCACTAGACGTGCCTGATCCTAGCAGGAAGAAACTCAGTGTTCCTGCCCTTGACCAAACAAATTAGCGTCTCTGGGGGGACATTAGTCTAGAACCACAGGTCCTTTGACCTGGTGAATCGGGGTAAAGTGATACACATTAAAATAATCAATTTAGCAGAACATATATGGTATGTAGGAAAGGTCAGAAAGTCTTGACATCCTCAATAGGTTTTTTTTTCCTTTAAGCTCTTTTTTCTTTTTCAAGAATTATTCTCTGACCGGAGTCTTAGACTATTTGAGACATACCGTATGATACCCGCGATCACGCGAGATGTCAAATTTAAGAGATTTACTATATACTATATACTGTCACACTTGAGATGTTTATTATTTGCCACCAACAGGAAGTGACACTACTAGTATTATTTACTATGGGGTGTTACACGGGAGGTTATGAGTAAGACGTACGTTTACCAGTGTAATGCATTTTCAACAACTGGGGCTATTACAATTCGGTGAGAATATAAATTAAAAGCCAAAATCGTGCCTGTGTGTGTATAAAATATGATGCTGTGAACCTGGCATTGACACTTCAGACAAGTCAAATAAGGCTTTTAGAGATTTAAAGATGAGGCTTTTGTTTTCATTTAAAATGTATAGTCCTCACAAGATAGTGTCTTTTACATTCTAGTCAGCTATACACCAAAATCAAGGTTAGTCTCGCTTTGTGAATGCTGGTTTATTACTTAGGGACTGGCGTGATTTCTCCTGGTGCAAAATAGGAATAGGCTTACGGTTCCCAGTCAGACTTCATAATGAAATGGAAAATCTCCTCAGTGATATTTTACTTAGCAAATACAATAGCGGGATAAGAAAAAAGACAACTAATTTCTGCTTCGGCTTCCTCTTTGTATTCAATAAAGACGCCACGCAAGCTCTCGAAAATGGAGTGTGTAACACAATTTGGTTGTGAAAGATGAAAAATGAAAATTTGTTTTGTGGACACATTCGAACCTATGAGACGTATTATGAAGTCTGGGGAATCCGCCACACACGACCGCAAATCGAGTTTCGACTCTTTAGCTGAGCGGGCCACTCGTTCAAACGGCACCGCGAGTTTGCTGAGCTGTATACTTGAACCTTAACACGCTGACTGCACGGATCTGCGTTAAGGTCCGTTTATAGGCATGTGAAAGGGACACCACGTCAGGCACACCACTGCAGTTCTTTACCAAAAGGATGCTTAAAACCTCAACGACAGATACTGGGACATGCGCGGGAAAAGTCACACCGGTCAGCGTGCCGTCCACAGCATCATAACCCAAACGCTGCAGTAAATATGCTTTGGCCCGCTTCCATGCGAAGGCAAGTTTGAAGAAATCACTTTGACAGAGGCGGATTGACTCGGACGTAATCGGAAAGTCAGGAATTTGCTTGGGTCCTTTCTAAAATGCGGCTGGCTGGGGTGACAGTCACATGCAACTGCAGGCAATGCGACCAGCGGAAAGGCAATTACAGCTTCAGATTTAAACTCGAAAGAAACCTGCCTTTGTTTTGTTCCAGCATTTTGTTTTCTTTCTGTTCGACAAAAGTCCATCCAACTATAAGCTACACCTACAGCTTCTAAAGTTGTCAAAGTTAATAAAAGAGACATATTAAAGTTTCACTTCTGGTTTATCTCTAATCAGAACTTTTAATTTAATAAACACTACAGGGAATGAGTTACATCTCAAAGAGGTCCGGTGTTTCTATGCTGGTGTCATCTTGTAACCAGAGCAACCACCGTCCTGATGGGCTTTAAATAGAGTCACGGAGATGAAAGAGAGACAACGAAACGAATGAGAAACATTGGCCTGAGCCTGTGATCTGACAACAGCTTCTGCAAAACGAAGAGCTGCCTATCAGACCAAATAAGACGTCTTACAGTGGATCCACCTCGTTGCAAAAGATTCCATATTGTTTACTGCAACCTGGGTCACTTCAGACAGAAGCAGTGGTCAAAGACAACCACGGCAGGGCCAAAACATGCCTCTCAGCATCATATACCAACATAAACATGCATTGATACATACTCTATTTACTCACATTCACAAGAAATTCTGTTTCGAAATGGGCTTTTTCACTTGTGTACTTATCTGCTCTATATCACGGCCAAGGAGGAATTAACTCATGCATGTTCTGTAAATAAATTCACCCCAATAACCACTTGCTTGTTAAATTAAAAATCAAGGGTATGATAATACATTTTTAAGTATTTGAATGCGAAATGACAGCTTTGAATGCTTCCTGTTAATTAAAACTATCATGCGTAAACATTTTTTCTGTACATGCGAGCATGAATATGAGGATACTTTACTGTATATTCATGGTCTGATACCAAAAACTGCTGCGCATCGCATTATATATATTAATTCACTATACATTTTCGTCCATCCATCCATCCATTCATCCATCCATTCCACTTATCCAGTAGTGCAGGGGTGTCAAACTCCAGTCCTGGAGGGCCAGAGCCCTGTGTAGCTTAGTTCTTTCCCTGTTCCACTATAAATGATTCAGCTCAAGAGCTGTGTGGTAATTAGCACAAGGACTTGAATCAGGTGTATTAAATGAAGGTAAACCAAAATCTGTGCAATATTCCGGCCCTCCAGGACTGGAGTTTGACACCCCTGCAGTAGTGGATTGCAATGCGTTTGGGCTATCCCTGGAAACACTGGGCACAAAGCAGGGGACATCCCTAATAGGGCACCAGTTACCAGTTCATCATATCATATCATACCCAGTATTATTTATTAAATCAGAATGAAAACTGATAATTTCACAGTAGCGATCAGTGGAGAACCTGCAGAAACAGCAATTATAAGGAATAACTTGTGTTGCGATAGCAGAGATACATTGAAAAAAGACTGAAGTGGGTGATACACTCTATAATAATACATAACAATTCTGCCGCGGCTTTCAAATGCAATTAGTGCAAAAATCCATCGTCACGAACATTCAACAAAGCTGAGGACAGCATCTACTTTCCGTTCATCTGAAAAGATGTGGTTAAAGAGATCCTAAGACTTATGGAATACTACCTTAAAGCCATCTATAGCTGGGGGGGGGGGGGGCTGAGACGTTATCCGGAATCCAGTTAAATATGGAATGAATAAATGCAAGCTGTTCAGAGTCTGCAGAGGGCCCAAGGGGACAGATGACAAGCCCTCAGAGGGCCGGGGACAGACGACGTTCTGAGGGAGCGCAGACACGCTGCCGCGTCCTGCAGTAACCTGCCCACTCCACCTGACACCTGAAATATTATATCTTGCTCTGGATATGACAGCGCGCTGCAGCTTAATGAATGGAACAACAGGGCCGGGCCAGAAAAAAGAAATGATTGAAAGGCACAGAGCAACAATTTACTGCTGGGAGCCGTGATGTGACATTGAAGGATTTCAGAAAGACGGCGGAACATCCCGACTCGCATGGAAATCAAGAGCAAGAATGAAATGAAACACTATAAATTCGACATTTACTTGTCAGTGATTGCAGTTCAGTGAAATGACCTCTGCAGCTGTTTTATTATTATTATTATTATTATTATTATTTCTACTGTTATTACTACTATTGCTGTCGAAAGACCAAATGATCGACACGTATACGATATCTTATAATCCCACTGTTGTGGTCCTTCAGTGACCCCTTCTCAGACATCTAAAAACATATCTATGACTGTCATTTGTATAATTCATGCAGGGTTGTGAATGGCATGCAGATTCGCCATTGTTTGTTTTGGAAATTAATTTTGCAAAAAAAAAGACCGGCACAGCCTCACCTAATTATCGGCTGTTATTTATCAGAGCAGAACCGGTGTGGCAGTAGACTAATAAATGAATGTGCTTAACCTCCGGATCTGATGATATTAGGTCTATACTTTTGCTTAACCAGTGACATTGATGGCAGCAACTTGTAGTCATGCAGAAAATCACACCATTATTTCAGAATATATTACCTGCAAATATATCCATACTAAACAGATATCTTTTGTGGGTTGTTTGTGTCACACTTGCCATACCATGTGAAATAAATTTCTTTCTGGTAGTGTCATAACAGTGATTGATCTGTGGGTGCATATTTTATCACATAATATGTCAATCATCCAAATCATTATTTTTTTTTTTACCTACAAGAACTGCCTTTGCTTGTTGTTTTATTCTGTAGACGTTCCGAGTGTGAATCCCACCCAGAAATCCTGTTTTTTCATTGCTGAAAATCCTCTTCTTGTCATAATAACCTTAAATGAAGCGGCATCATTTTATGTAAAATACCTAAAAAAGACTTTAATGAACTTAAGTTCCGTACGATGAGTGGCTTTTTCCAAGTCATTTATTACCAACTAGCTTTTAACTCGTTTTTAGGAAAATCTTTGAAAGTGTTCTTAATAAGTATTATTTAAAATATATTTTATGTGGTTCAGAATTAAACATAAAAGTAAATAATTGATCCCATCATAAATGGAAGTATCATGAATGTAAAATGCCTGTACGAAGACTCACAGAATTATTATGAAACACCCGCATTATGGTTAACGCCAAAATCTAACGTAGCAATTCAGGATAATGAAAACTTGCCAGGTTATATTTATAAAGGTGGCAGCATGTTCAGTAAAGGTTTTTAAATAATTTCCATGGACGGTAGCTGGAAAACATTGTGCGGCGCCGCATGAGCGGCATACCCAGGAAGAATAACCGATAGCGTGCGTATTAAAGACAAACACTACTCCATTCGCTATGACACAAGATCTTATTTCCTGGGCTTTGCTTACACATTGATCTGATCCCCGACCAGCAAAAAAAAAAGGCTCGCCCCAGACATGAGCAGCCACGTTTCGAGACAAGAGACAACGCATTATTTATTTTTTTAGTCAATCATGGCCCTGTTATTTATTTATTTTCACAGCATTGTAGCCCCATGAAAAGCAGGAGAACCGCTGAAAAAAGGGGGCACAAGGACAAAGCTTTTAAAAGCTCTTCACTTACAGCAGGTGACTCGCGGAATGGGAGCCACTCCGGAGATTTCCGATTGGACTCCAACTAAGCCATTCCTGAAATACAGCCACCGGCTCTCAACAAGTACTTAATGCTTAAAGGGAAGGAAAAAACAAAAGCATCATGAAATGATGGTATTTTTTTTCTGGTGCGCGTTTCCTGCTCCACTGAGATAACGTCAGGGCATATCCATTGCAATTGCCATACATTTTTCATTACACAAAGTAGCGTGATTTAACGTAAACGGTTGCGACGGCAGTCGTGTTCCCACAATGCTTCAGGCAACCACTGAGCGATCAGGCCCTGATCCAAAGCAACTCTCCGGAGCCTATGCTTAGAAACACCAGTCGGATAGGAGCATACAAACTAAACAGGACGACTGGCTTTAGTACAGAACAGCCTTGCAGACAATGCCAGAAATGTAGACTTTCCAAATCAACTCAATGGTAGATACGAGGAACACCAAAAAGAAAAAAAAATAACAGACAGATGGTGCCAGAATGAAACCAAAACTCTGGAAGTATGAGATGACACCACCCACCAAAGTACTGCTGTAGCACTGAAAATGAGACAATGAGAGTGGCCTAGCTAAGGACACCCGCCACAGGCACAATAAGCCTTACGGCAGGGCTGTAAATTTAGACAATGCAGAAGTTAAATAAAACAATGGAATATTCTTCGTTTTTGAAAGGAGCTCTGTCCATATATTTTTTTTCCCAGCCGTCAAGTCCAGAGGAATCAAGGCAGGTATCAGGCGTCAAGGGGAAAAAAAAATGACAGGAAGAACACAAGGAGGATGCAGAGCGGGACAGTAACGACAAGCCTGAAAATGAAGCGTACATCAGCATCGTCCCCAGTCCACCTGTGACATCCTGTCTCACACTTCGTCTCCCTTAGAGTGCGCCTGACCTTACTCTATATTTTTTTAATAAAATGGCAAAAAAGTGTTGGGAGTTTCAGAGAGAAAGAGCACCCGCTCTGCTGGATGGTGCTCTTTTTGGTTCTGTGTTCAAATTAATTCAATGAAATTCCGATAGTTCATCGGGCCGGTGGTAACAGCGCCAAGAGGGGGCGTGGCTTATTGAAAAAAATCATACCTCTGGCCAATCAAAATCTTTCTCTTCAATAAACCGAACGTGTCAGCACTGCACTTTAAACCAAAATTGGATGTTTAGTAAATGTGATAAGCGATGAATGGCGAGGGCTATAATGGAGAATGAAAGTACAACATGACAGAAGTCAGGGTTATACTCGATATTCAAAATTGAGCCAGATTTCTGAAATGATTTTTAAATAAAACGCTATCACAGACCTCTAATTTCTCCTTGTGCCTCAAATGGCTAATTATCTGTCATTTGAGCCTTAATGACTACAAACTCATTTGTAATTTCATTCCATTCTCTTGCTGGATGTAATGAATCCAGTACAGAGTTGTTTGATTCATGGTCACATTGTTTTATTATTAATGAGAGAGAGGCAGAGCTTAAGGCTACCTTGAATTTTAATGTCTGGCTGAAGTGTAGCAGTCGAAACACCCGAAATTCAATCACACCTCTGTCTCAATACTAGCAAAGCCTTCAGGTTCAATCATCTGTATTACGGTTCAAAGTAGGTGCATTAAAATACCATTAAGCATCACACATCATTCAAGGTATTTGGGCTGCTAAATAACTCACAGGGTGACATTTTTTTCCCTTCATTCCTAAATACCGTGAATAGCGTCCGTTCATTTATCAAGAGCAAAGTGTACAAGAACAATAAATTTTGTTCCTTCTGTACTTGCTGTCAACCTGATATGTGAGTGGTTATGCTAAAAGGCTCCATATTCCAAGCATAACCAGTGATCAAACCTGTGATTTTATCCATACAGGGATGTATGTCAGGTAATAGTGCATATATACAGTAGATATAAATCAAAGGTGTAGGAAGCGCTCTGATAATTGTCCCCAAAGGGCTCCATAACCCATTCACTGAAGATTAAACACAGCGCCAAAAATATTTATCAGTCTTTTAGAACAGTTAACGAATTCTCTTCCTGACTTGCAACTCACCAAATGTTACACATTAATTAACACATTAATTAAGGGGCACAAATAATGCAGTAGTACATTCTTACTTAATGTATTAATTAACCAGAAACTATGTGTTATTTACATACATGATCACATATTCGTTCATCATTAATAAATCATAACGGTTCATGTATTTCATGCAGTTACTGTATCTGTTCATGATTTGTACTTGACTAGTAACCAAGTTACTAGGTTACCAGTCAAAAAGTAAAGTGTTACCATTTTCTTTGTAGCAGTTGTTTGTTTCTTGACTTTTTTGTGGATGGGGCCCTGTATTTCATTAGCTAGCTATAACAAGATTGCATTATGAACTGTGCATTTGTGAGCAGTTCATTGTCTGTCTGAGTGGTGTCGCAGTCCATAGTAATGGCCTGCACCTGCTATTTTCTCTTTTTACCTGTAAACGGATGTGTGAAACTCAGAAAGGACAGCCGACACAGAGCAGACATTGTGTGACTACTTGTCCTCCGTGGTCTGCTCTGTTGCTTTCTATTAATAAAAGATTTTGATGCATTTGTTTTCAAGGAATTCCCTAATGGCAGTCCTGTTTGGTTAGCTGGTGCAGCAAATTCTACAGAATCGGCATACAAGCATCATAAAGACAAACAAAAGGAATAAAATCACAATAAGAGATGCCGACTTCATCGCACATGCACTAAAAGCATACTGATAAACAAACTCAGTCACAGATATGTCCTCTTTATCTGATATCTTCTAAATCTGCACACTATGTAAAATATCTCATCCATCCAGTTCAGCCTGAAGTTCTTGTGTATTTCTCTGGATTTGAAACTAGGCCCCAGCACTTATTTAACTTATTCAGTATGCAGCTTTAGACAAGAATGACAGAGGCTGGAGCAGCTTGTTAAATGTGGTGCAGCGGATAGTTATACTACCACGTAGTCCAGGCCAGTCAGATGTGAGGTGCGTCAGGTGGTTTCTACAGACACGTCCCTACAGGGAGAATCCCTTTACTGGGCTTGGGTAAACCAGAAACCTTCAGCTGGACATAACCACCAGAACCACTATGACACCTGCTGTCCTAAACACATCAGTGCAAGGACCTGAGCCAATCTCCAGGCAGAGGAATGACAGTCATGTCTATAACAAACACTCACAACAGTGTCGACACACATTTTCACAAAACAGACAAAAACTCATGACGGTATGCCAATACTACATCAAACATGACGAAACAATGCAGTATATATTTTACCAGGGCCTCGTCCTTATATAGCCCTATGCCCATGGGCGTGAATTACAGGAGGGACCGAACAATACAACCCCCCCAATAATCACAAAATGGATGGAGACCTCAAACCCCCCCAATGTTCAACCCAAAGTTACACTCTGGCCTGTGCTTTAAACATGCGTTTCACGGTCTGCCGAAAGAAACACATGGGTGCACTTACATTTGCACATTCAACAAAATACATCTGCAAACGGCGACACGTGCAGAACGCTGAAGAAGTAAAATACTTTTTCAGAAGCAAATGAAAATGAATATTTAAAGATATCCACAGAGATTTTTTATTATAGACAATACGTATACTACTCCCTAGATATTATGTTCTTACATCAGTTTTAAATAATTTTAATGCATAAACAAATATTTATATCGTGAACATGCATGGCATTTGTTCAGGACAAGATTTACAGTAATGCATTATACAGCAATATTAAATTCTCGCACCTGCCCTGGGGTCAAATTGACCCCAAAGGCACATGTCAGGTGACTTCTCCTAATATAATTATTGTAGGAGCGTGTAAGAGTCAAGTGTTAAATTATTACAAAGAAATGGTGAAGTCAGAGAGGACATCTGACCCAAACCAACCCAATATTGAACGCTATGTAAATACAATGACACCTGTCAAGTTAAAATTTTATTTTATTGCTTTTTGATTTTATTGTTTGGACTGTCTTAAGATGTGGGCAAAAAAGCAAAAATTAAAGACTGGGGTTGCAATGTTTTTTGCTGGAAAGTCGCAGTTTGTTTGAAGAAGAACGATGCCCATACTCTGGGATCTCGTTTTAACGAGTCGCCTGTGCTCATTCTCATTATCATCCGGCTAAAGAGGCTCCCCTAACACACCCCTCGCCTGCATGCACACCACAAGTCCCTCTCTGGTCCTTCATTTGCATACAATTAAGTGTTCCAGCACCACAAACAGAGCTTGTTCTGTGTAAACCCGGCTGCTGTGTGACATTCTAATGTTGACTGAAATCAGCGAAAGGGCTGGATTAACAGAGAACCTGCATATTGCTTCTGGAAACAGAGGATTCAGTAGCCAGGCAACCACCCCCCCACCCCCCCCATCTAAAATCCCCAGAATCCATTGTATTCCATTGTTGTTCAGTTCCAGACTGCGCAGCTATTTATTAAACCTTATAAAAAGCACAACCAGAACAATGTGCCACAATGGGCAAGTCTGTATTTCTAAACACACACATAAAAAAGTCCCATGGACGCCTGTTCTTGTATCGCGCATTCACACTGATCGCCACTCTCGAGATAATGTCATGTCTTTTTATTTGGGCCCAAAGCAAGTCAAAAAAGCTTCTTATTAGTAGACGACACGACTGAAAGAAAAAATAAAATAAAATAAAATTGTACGGTTCTTCCAAACTATGATTTATTCCCTCTTCAGCTGAACCTAAAAATCAATAATTTTCCTATTTCAGCTGTTGCCCTAAGATAACAGATTAATAACGCAAACCTATATAAGCCTGCAACTCTTCCCTGGTTGGGGGGCGAAAAAAATGCTTTAGCGCAATTTATTTGCGGCCAGCTATGAAAGCTTGATCGATACATTAATAACAATGTTTGTGCAGAACATGTCAATCCCCAGCTTTAACAAATCACTATATATTTAGAGACACATGACACCAGTCTGGAATTGCTTTCCTGGCTTTCTATAGCTATGTAACCACACGCTTATTATTTTGTGACAAGCTGCTTGAATCCGTTGGTTTTGGAGAAACCAAAACCTGTTTTTTTTTCACCTTATAAGTGTATTACAGTCAAATCATGCTCTAAATGTTATTCCCATTTGCTCTTAACAGTGAACACATCCCCAAAGTTAACAAAAAAACCATAATAAAAAAATCACATGTTGTAGCTTGACGTGTAACTTGGAAAAAATGATCCCACACAAAACGGTGAAAGATATTAAACAGTGGTCAGAGAGTTTCCAGTTCCATTACATAAAAGTTACACAAAATATGTGAATATGGGAGCAGTAACGTCGGGAAACTGAAGGTGATAAAGTCTGGTTCATCAAGAGAGACTTTAGTTACATTTTTCCTTAAAATCGTCAAGCTAGAAAAAGGGAGACAGGTATAATTTCACTTCTCTAATGTGAACAATGTCTTAATGGAAAAAAGGCACTAGTGGCAAATACAATTATGCCAACAGCAGCACTTGAGTGGCAGTGATTCATCTCAGGGTAAAGCTGTCCGTTAATGGCTTCAGGCTCTCGGAACGGATGTGATTTGTTCCTTGGCAAAACAGTTTGCCATGCGGCATATTAATGTCACCATTATCACTGATGAAGGCAGCTCATTTGTAAGTGAATATACAAGCAGACAAAATGTACGCAAATCAGTAAAAAAAAAAACAAATTGTTTTTGGATGTGAAGCTGAAACCTGTGTGAGTGCCTGTTTTCTTACACCTTGCTGGCTTACCAATGAAAGTGGATGCTAACGGGATTGCTTATCAGAGTTCTACTTGCACGAAAATGTTCTGAGGGCAGGACGAAAAATGATTGGTTCAGAGAGTCAACCAATTAGATTGTAGAGGAGGTGGGTCCAAGAAACCAGTAGAGGCTGGACCAAAACATCTGATTGGTTGGTCCCGCCTCCTCTAGTTGCTTGGGCCCACCTCCTCTACAATCTGACTGGTTATCCTCGAACGTTTTTCATTCTGCCCTCAGAACATTTTATGTGTAAGTAAAACTCCCATGAGCAATGGGATTGTTTATGCACAGAACCCAAGTATGCTAAAAATATATTTCACAAATATAAGAAAAACTGTAGTTGTCAGTCTTTAAGATTCCTTATATGTGTTTCCTGATCTGCACTCATTAATAGTAGGTGATATAAGGCATGAATAAAGACAGATTTTTTTAGGAAGAATGAGGTAAGACAGGTGTGGGATGTTTGAGAGCAGTGTTTGACTTCAAAGCAGATCTCCATATGTTTAAGAGAGCAGCCGGACACTAAGAGTCAGATGCCAACCTGATTCTGACAGTGCTGACAACCATTCTGACAGGTGAACCTCTCTGGGCCCACTGAGATCTGGTGCTACAGCGAGCTGACGGTTTTGACACCTCAGAAAAGAAAAAAAAAATCTTGAAGCGAGTCATGCTCACTGCCGTCACTAGATTGTTTTAGCTGGTACAGGACCCACTGGCCTGATCACCCTCCGTCTCCCCAACCTGCGAATTCCCACTAGCCTCACCGGCCTGATCCTCTATGGACCCCGAGTTCCAAATTTGCATAAAAGGGTCCAAGTGATAGTTCTTCAATACGTGGCATTTATAGCAGGATACAAGCGACTGGAAAAAGATAGAGAAAATAAAGAGGGGTGGGGGATTTCCTTTATTTTTCTTAATGATTCCGAATAATGAAGCATAAGAGAAAAGCATAACTCTAATTCTCTATGATTAGTATGCCCAGTGGTTGAGGCATACCAGTTGGCCTTGGCACCTGCTTTGGGAGTTTTGAATTGTTATTCATTTTCTCCATTGACTTCTCACTTTTTCATGCTGGCGATTAAAGTTGCAAAATACTAAACACTGTTGCTTTTATTGCTAATGACAAAACTAACTTTGTTTGCAAAATCTGCGAAATCTTTTGTCTTGAGGACATTGGGAAGCCATGCTAGGAAGTGCTAAAAAAAACAGAATGAAATTAAACTGCATTTGATTAAATTATGCAGTTATTAAAATAATGCAGGGTGTTACGCAGTTTCAAACTCAACTACAGAGCATCCAGTTGTCTTACTCGCCACTATAATTCGCCCAGAGCCCTGTAAACATTTCAAATCTGCATATTATGCCAAGATCCATTCTGGCCATAACCAGAGGTTCTTAAGATGATGTAATCTGGAAAGAGGTGACCTTTTATCATTCTCTGTTTCCATCTATGTTCTGACTCTCCAGATGAGAATTTAAAACCCTTGAATTGTCTTTTGAGCTTTGTTATTATCCATGGACCGAAATGTGATTAGAACAGCGAATTAGAAATGTTCAGGAAATGATTGAAGCGATTTCATCAGCCTGAAAGAATTTACCATAATATGCAATAATATATACTTTTAATATTGCATAAGACCTGTGACGGACTGGCGTGCCATCCAGGGTGTGTCACTGGCTTTTGTCCTGTTCTGCCTGAAATTGGGTCCAGACCTGCGTATGCGGACTTGGTACATTTTCCTCAAGGTGTGTGGGTTTCCCTTGGGTATCCCATTTTCCTCCCACGATCCAATGACAAGAAGTGGGCTAACTGCTGTAAGTGCCCTGAGACATGCTGGCATCCCAGCCTTGTTCCTGCTGCCGCATGGGATAGGCTCCAGCCTCCCTTGTGTCCCTGTCCGGGATCATCCAAAGATGGATGGACATTAATATAACCCACAGTTGCACAAACAGTTTGAGAGGAAGTATATTAACACTTACGCAAAACAGGCACCTAAATATATAATTCAAGACAAAGTGGAAACATGGTCATCAAATTAATATGGGTGCAGTCATATAATAGCAATATAGATTTTTGTCCCACGTTGCTTCAAAGCGATCCATTTGACAGATTCTTGTTCACTGGGCATTGGTGGATTTCTACGCATATAACGGCTCTTTACCCTGCCACTGTTTTTCATAATAGTCAGTGCTGGGTCACTGAGAGCCGGGAAGGGGCGGGGCAAAGGGTACGGAAAATGCAGCCTCCATACAAACAGCCACGGGCAGCAATCGAACCCATAACCCTAAAGGCGCAAAGCAGAAGTGCCTCCCACTCCTCTGTGTGCTTGTGCATCAATAACTGCAAATTCCCTCCTTTTGTGAGAAAGGCTGTGGTGACAGATCCACACGACAGAGATTTAAGAAATCTTATTAGACCTATCCTTTTTTAGGGATTAAATGAAAACAACCAAAAAGGCCTGGATTTGCTAAAAAAAAGTAATCAAGAAAAGAGATGAGGAAAAACTTTAAATACGAATATGAAATTAAATATGAAAATATGAACTCTGTATATGAATGGCATGCTTGTGAAACTATATTCTCATTCATAACACATATAAAGCATTCATAAAGCATTATAAACATCCATCCATCCATTTTCCAAACCACTTATCCCACTGGGTCGTGGGGGGTCCGGAGCCTATCCCGGAAGCTACGGGCACGAGGTGGGGAACAACCCAGGACGGGGGGCCAGTCCATCGCAGGGCACACTCACACACCATTCACTCACACACCATTCACTCACACACCATTCACTCACACATGCACACCTATGGGCAGTTTGGTAACTCCAATTAACCTCCATGTTTTTGGACTGTGAGGTATGGCAAAAGCAGAGTTCCCTAGAGAAAACCCCACAATGCTAACCTTGTGCAATATTCTTTATAATGCAGAATGTTCTTTTTATTTCAGTCTGTCTGAACTTGTATCTATGCCATCCATTATGTTTACTGTTGTATAGCAGGCTCTTATGTCAGTCTTCGTACGTTGAGCCGGAAGAAACACAGTTTCATTCAGCTGTGCACTCCTTGCTATATAGTCTGAATGTCAGTAACGTTCAGTTCAGTGACACAGGGAGAACATGCAAAGTCCATGCATGTGGAGCCATAGCTGAGACTCAAATGCCAGAGTTGTGAAGCAACAGTGTCAACCGCTGCACCATCATGTCACTCAAGAGGGAAATGTCATATAAATCAGAACATGAAATTTTAATCAAGATATCTGTGTACTTTTTAAATTTCCCTTTTTTGTCTATATATTCTGTTCTCCTTCTGGGTTAGTCTTGCTTTTCTTTTTCTACACTGCAGCTGTTGAGAAAAATGCTATAATAATTTCTTTCTGAGGTAAAGACATTTAAAGAATGTCAGCTCTTGCCATTAATGACTTACCATTAGCAAGTACATCCTGAAAATTTTCAATATTTTAAAAGTATTTGTAAATTAACATAAGGAATAAATAAAAATTGTTTTAACTGAAAACAAACCTACCATTGGGATCGTAATGCAAGTTTGTAAACATATACAGAGGGGTAACATCACACTGCTTCACTTGTACTGAAGTTAGCCACGTCCTTCCTGCAACTGCTATCCCATTTGCAGTTTTAAGGACAACCGGCAGTTGGCTGATTCACTTGCCAAAAAAATTAATCCGTTAGTTAGTGTTGTGGAACTTAAAGTTCAATTGTTTATCTTAAGAATCCCCAAGCAGGACCTGATCAAACCAGTCATTCATGGTACGTTGAACCCCATTTGACATGCTTATGTAACTTACGATGCTCAAATCCGGGTAGAGTTAATCCAGCAAGCGCCTAGTGAGTCCTTTCAAACCCGTCTTAGTTAGTGGCCTGAGACAAAGATGGGGCCACTGAGGGAAATCTATCCGTGAAGGGTGTCTGACTGGCGCTAATGTGTCACTGGACAGTGTGAAGGCCTTGGCACTGGATGGAATGAAAATAGAGAAGGAAAAAAAACAAACGATTAAGTGCCTTTCAGAGGTGACCATAAAATGACCCACATTAAGTTGAGTTGTGTTCCATTTTGTCTCCAGCAGTCTGTATCCTAAATTCATCTGTCTCAGGGAACTTTCCTGTGGTACAATAATTAACTGTGCATGGTACCATAATTTACCTGGGGCTGCCATTCACTGATCATCAGGACCGATAACTGGATCTTGCAAAAACACTTTAGATAAAGGATACAGGACAAATAAAGGCTGGTGCTTCTCAAGGAAAATGTATGTATGTAGCTTCAGTTCAGCAGAAAGCATTTAAATGCTTATTTACCTCTGGATGAACAAACACTTAAAAGTGATCGCCCCTCTGCGAAACTCGTTACATTTCTAATTAGTGTAGACAGTGTACAGATGGGTTCATAAACACGGTCGAATGGAGGAACATATCTGACGTGACTGTTTCTAGGTTAAGTGAATTCTACTGTTGCTGCAACAGTGACATATAGCAGCTGTTCGGAATCTGCTTATGCCAGGACCACCTGCAGCACTAGATGTGAACTCTACCTGCCCTGTTCATCTGGTCTATGCCATCAGAGAAGATCCTAGGTGTTTCTGTGCTTGCCCTGTGATGATGGTTTTTGCCAGTGAGCTCAACCTGAAACAATTCCCATCTGGAATACAGGGATTTGCAATATGTCACTATTCCAGATTCCAGAAGATATCTGCCCCTCAATTTATAATGTTATCATTGTTTGCTCCATTTAACAGAGATATTTAAACATTCAGAAGTGCCGAAGTCAACAAAAGTCCATATTTAGCCACCATTTTTAATTTCATAGTTTTCCTGCCACACAGAGTGACAAGTGCGACAGCTTATCTGCTGTTACAAAGCTAAGTCAGGGAAAATGAGACAAATAGGTGAAGATAATGTGCCCAGGTCTACATCTTCCACATTGCTTTGAAGCAGGTCAAGTCGTAGAAGATAAACAAAGATGACTTTGATGATTTTTTGCCCACAGGCACAGCTAGGAATCACATTGACTCTGAAACAAATGTCTTTCATACCCAGCTAAATTAAAAAAGATGCATGTGTAGGTACTGATAGCAGGAGAGACCAGTCAAATTATCCATGATCATAAATATTAGTAACTAGGATGCACAGAAACCGTTTCCTGAATGCTGACAGTCTAAGATCACAGAGCAGGAGATGCACCAAAGTGCATAATGTAGTTTAAACTACTCCAAAACTGTTAGAAATATATGAAATCCCAGATATTTATGAATTTATTTATGGTAAACTCAAACCAAGTCAACAGTAAACTACAAGAAGTATGAATAAATGTTTGGCTAAACATTCTCATTCCCCATGAAAGCCATCATAAGGTGACATTATGTATTTCCAGACAGAAAAAATAAGTCATGAATGCTCATGTGAGCTACTTAATAAAGCTTATGGCTATGAAAAGGGCTATGGAAAGGCCTGCATTTCCCAAAAGTCTCTTAATGGTGGAAGCTGTTACTGTAGAAACTCTGGCATTCGCTTTAGGTCCAGCTTGCTCCCGGACCTCTTTCCAGCTTTCAGGAATTACAGCCTGTTCTCATGCAGTTCCTTACTTCACCTCTCAGGAATTCTCAGATTTATTTTTTTCTTCTTTATTCAAGTCCGGGGCTGATTAACAGGGGCACTGGGTAAAGATTTTACGACACATAATGTGTGTCTTTTGATGCATGCGTGGTTGTTGCCGGGTGTTAATTTCACCATGGTGATCTGATGACAGCTGGTAAACAGAACATTCCACAATACAGATGGAAGAGATTATGCTTCCTCACACCTTCAATTATGCTTTTCGCAGGAATAGCATTAGCTCTGTTAATGAGCCTCGACTGCCACACCCATGCTAATAAATATCACGGACGCTACCAGAAATGGGTGCCTGCTAATTACTGCAAAAACATTGTTGTAACATCAGTTGTAATTAATATTTAGCATTTTTTTACTTATACGCATTCAGTGTATAAAGTTATCTGGCACAAAACATTACCTAAGAAATAAAATACGATGTACATACTATATACATACTGAATCCATTAGTCTTTGCAGTATACATCCATAATGCAGAAAAAATGCAACAATATGTCATTTATTATCATATTGCGTTTGACCATGCAATATCATAATTAATTATTGGAGCTTTGAAAAGTTCAACCATCTGTCTTGCAACAAATTTTCCTGCTTAGGGTCACTGGAAGCCTATCCCAGACAGCACAGATAATAAGGTTGGGGTACCCTCCGCCTCCAGTGTTTGGTTATTCATTTACAGGCTGCTCGTTCCTGGTCAGGAAACATTTTTAGAATATTATGTAAGTGATGTAGTTGTGGTGTAGTTATTCTAAGCTCAGGGAGCATAGTTAAAAACACGCTCCTGGAATCAGTAATATTGTGTTCGCTTATTAATCATTTATTCTATGTCATATCTATCATTTTGTGCCGTTCAAGAAAAAATTTACCTTTTTTAGAACCTGCCACCGAGTTTTTCAGCAGTTCAGATTAGTTATTTTTTAAATTAATATTTACCAATTAAATGGTCTCATTTCTTAGATGTATATTCGGCTGCTATTGCCTGTTCTAAGCCTATAGGTTTATTCAACATTATATATTATTTTGTCACGGATGTTCTGATCCCTCTCCACAGTCTAAAAGGCAGAGATGGATCAGACAGCTAACTGTATAACCGTATCAATCAAGTGAAAGTAACTGCTAATAATGATTGGGGATCAGTGAAGGCGTTTCAAGGTTGGACTTCAGAACTGTGTGTATTCTGATTTAAACATAAGAAGGGACATTACCCACAACTAAAACTGCTCCATAAAACAGCTTCAGATTTTGGGTTTAGGCTCCTCATTCTCTTGATTTTTGCCTAACAGCTTTAGTCTTAAACTCCGTCATGTCATATGATCCTTAACACTCACCTTTTTCCGCCAGGCTTTTCCTTCCTTCCTTCCTTCTTTCCAGACTCATGCATGTAAAAGCTGAATATTTATATGAAATCGTTGTTGCTTTTTGCATAGTCAGTAATGAAGATCTGGTGATCTTTGGACAGCAAACTGGTGCCCTTGTTCACGATTGTACCAAAACCCACCATGATTCTTTCACTGCTGTGTCCAGTCAAAATGATAAAATGGCAAAGTTAACACACAGCGGCATTTTTAGAGCGTCTAGGTAATTTTACCACAGCTAAGCTGTCCACAGTAGTTATGGAAAGGGCATATTTTTAATTCTTTCTATCATTCATTCCTTTAGTGCTTTTCTCAAATGGTCTGTCTTAGTGCCGATTACACTCTTGGTTTACAACCAAGAAACACACAAATCATAATCATTTATCAAATAAAAAATGGAGGGGAGGTGACAACAGCAGAGTGGTGTGATGAGCCGCTGAATCAGAGAAGAGCCAATTCAGCCGTCACTGGTACACAAAGCTTACTGGCCTGTGAAGGTGTCCCTCAGAAATCTACCATTATTGCAGAGAAAACATAATTAAGAAGAAGAACAACCTGAAAATGACCACTAAAGCTTTGAAAAGAAATCACAAACGAATGCAATGAATCATTACAAAACTGACCCCTTTCAACAACTGTCTTCCCTCCTTTCAGAAAATGTAGCACTGGCACAATTCATTTTAACTGATGTAATATCTGGTAATTTCATAGCGCTCCTACTTTTCTGCTTATTTTGCATTTGGAATGTTTTTTGTGTTCGTTTCAGCTGGTCATTTTGTTATGTAGTTTTACATGCTAAATATCAATATCTTTGTCATTTTCAACACCAAAATATTTCCTGTGAACTCTGTGATTTCAAGACTCATTTAATGGTTTGACCTTTTTGGAAATTATATATGTTTATAAATGCCCCTAAATCAGTGCTACATTACAATATGCGTTCTGAGAGCAGGACTAAACTGTGGATGGCCAGTAACTGCAGTGTCCCAATCCTGAGCCGGCATTTAGGTTGCGGCTGATTCTCTCTGTGGTCCCTTTGCCGTCTCAGTTCCAGTGTGTCTCTCATGGCCTCACGCTTTCTCAGAGTCTTAAGTAGCATGTGCATGCTGCCCTCTTACCCTCCTTATCACTCATGTCAGAAACAGTACTGATGTCAGATAGGAGGAATGTGAGCTTTGTGTGTGTGTGTGTGTTGTGGCGGAGGGAGGATGTGTAACCTGGCAGCTGGGATGCAGTACTTTTCAAATTGGTTTGCCCACCAAAGATTTATGATTAGAGTGACAAAGTTAAGTCATTTCAGATTCAGTTCTGCCCAGAACATCTGGCCACCAAGCTTGTGTGAGCTGAGTGGGTGACTATGCCTCAGAACAGTGACTCAGCAGAGTGACTTAGGATCGCTGTCCTGTGACTGTTTATTCCAAACAGCTGCTTCCTGCACACCCCCAACTTCAACCGGCATGTTAAATGAGGCATAATGCAAACAGAAAATGAAAATAAATCCAATGAAAGCAAAAGGAGAAGGAGGACAAGCACGAAGATCCAGGTTCTTGTTAATCATTGCAAAAGTCAGACAGTATTAGTAACGTCTTTGCCTTCCATAATCATCGCTGCTCTTCCAGGAACTATGATGACGAGGCATGCTCAGTCATTTGTTGTCTTATAGGAACTGTGGCGATAAGTGGCAATTAATTTGCAGTTCTTGCCTCCTTTTTCAGAAATCTAGCACATGAAAAAACAACATGCATTTTTAAATTAGCAACAAACATGCTTTATTACCCATTTGCAAGTACATTGGAATGCTTCTTTTTGCTGACCCCATCTTGCTCTCCATAGCTTGGAGCTCAAAGTGCAGGTTCAGCCAATGTGCACTCCCCCTGGAGCTGGGGGTTAAGGGCCTTGCTCATGGGCCCATGAACATGCGACTATTCTGCCAAGCCTGGGGCTTGAACTAGCCGTCTTCTGACCACTTAGCCTTCTGAGCCATTCACCACCCCCTTGACTATATATATGAAGAGTTACTGTGTGCGATGTCAGTATGCCTGGTCAGCTGGCAGTAGTCTGCAGACACCTCATTTAATGAAGCCCAGCTGATTGGATTAGTCATCTTGTTGGGTTAGAAAGGTCAGATGGTTGGATACCTCAGTCTCAGTGGAGGTATGAGTACAGAGCTGAGCACAGGTCATATTTCTCATTATACAGGTTCATTTCAGAAGGCACCTTTCACAGACATAGCAATCTGAAAAAGATAAGACAGAGGATTGGAGTTTTACAGTGAAATTCCATATCCTGGATTAAAGCACTATGTTTAATCAAATGGTACATCCGTGAATTTTCTGTATGCAGGGTTCCAGAGCCCTTTGTGGAAGCTACATGCACAAGGCAGGGATTAACCCAGGATGGGTTGCTAACCTATTGCAGGGCAGCTCCAATTGACCTTAACATTATTTTGGACTGTGAGGGGACTGTGGATGAAACCCCATGATGACACAGGAAGAAGGTGCAAACTTCACACATGTATTGTAGAATCCTAGTCTCCAGACGTATCAGGCAACCATGCTGACTACTGTGCCACTGTAATGTCCTGTTTCTACTGCACTGAAAAGGGAATCTTACTTTAATGGTGAACAGGCAGTGAAATGGAAGACCTCAGGATTTAATACAGACGCTCCTCTGCTTACGAACGTTCAACTTACAAACTTTCAGACATACGAACGAAGAGGATCTTTAAGTCCAAATTGTGTTCACTGGGCTCCCGTTTCCTGTCCGCAATATCAAATTTTTTTTTCTGTGCTCCAGTTCCACCTAGTACGACTTCTGGCCGCTACTCCCACCACGCCAGCAGCGTAGTGTGCGTACTCCCAGCATCCTAGTTCTTTGTACTTGCATGTACCCTTAAAATGATGGTGAATAACGACTTATGAACATTTCAAGCTGCGAACGGCCATTCGGAACGTATCTCGTTTGTTGGTAGTGGAGCGTCTGTATTTATGAATCTTTATCAGTGGTTTAGGCCACTATGTCTGTGATGGAAAGGTCACCTGTTTGAATCCTACTCTCAGCAGCATTGTGACATCTCTGCTGGACCCTTCAGCAAGGTGTGTAACCTCTTCCAGGGTGCTGGGGAAATGGCTTGAACTGAGCTTGAATCCCAAACTTTTCACATCATATTAACTTTCTCTGTATAAAAACGATGACTCCTACCAAATGAACTTACATGTGGCTGGAAAGTATTGACAAAGTATCTCCATTGTCCTGTAATCTCTTATCCTGAATATCCCAGATGCTACAGGCACAAAACAGGGAACAACCTGCTTGCATGGGCACCAAACCATCACAGAGCACACACCTATGGGCAATTCAGTAACTCAAATTCCTCTCAGAATGTTTTTGAACAGTAGGGGGGAAATCAGAGTAGCTGTAGGAAACAAGAGGAACATGCAAACTTCACATACATGGAGCCATTAGCAGAAACTCGAATCCAGGTCCCAGGGGTATGAGGCAACAGTGCTAATCACTGCACCACCATGCGATCCCGGGAGCGGGCCTGAGATCAGTATTTCACTTGTGTTATTCATTACTTGTTCCTTCAGTAGTTCCTTCAGCAATTCCTTCAGTAGTTCAGCTTTGCAGAATTCACAGATACAGTAACAATGAGGTAAAAGATGCACCACGATTCATTATTGATGAACGAACATGAGAACAATATTTAACTAAGACTTAGTTTGCGACTAAATAATACATAAGTAAGAGTATAGCACTGTATTATTAGCATGTCCTCAAGTAAAGCATTACCAGGACATTTATATCACTCATAGCAATCTTATCAGAAAGATATAATATGTCCTTTTGAGAACCACCGTCACAGTCCCAGCTATGTATTATTTGACAGTGACGCAATGTTTGTAGATAAGCACATAAGAGGAAGTCCATAGTCCACCTGTAATACTGGGGCCTGTTTCACGAAGCAGAATTCCTTACTTAGTGGGATAACTTAGTGAATTTAAGGTACACCAGTTTACGTGGACTTTATCTGTATCCCTATTGTATATGTGTGTTTGCTCCTAAACATCTGTATGTGCCTCTATTTTTGTTTGAAAAAAGGATACATATGTTCTGTGTTAACGTGCAGGTGCTCACAAGTACATGTGTGTACAAAAGGAGGTCCCCTAAGTTCTGAAGAATCCACAAACAAAGCTAAATATTATTTACCATTAGATCACTTATTGGCTGAGGATCCTGAACTGCATACTGTTCACATTAATGGACTGTGCTTCATATGGAAACACTTGTCACTGCAGAACAGTGCACAGTGTCACTGCATAATCCAGTGTAAGAACATTAAACTGATTTACATAGATAAAGTTGATTTTTAGGAAGCCTTAATATTAATATTCCATATATTTAATTGTTTTAAAGTAAGGGTAGAAAGCTGATGTACTGTAATGGGCACTTACCAATCCACCTCACTAGCCAGTTTCATGAAGAACACTTATCGGTTTTTGCAGATCTGGCATGTGTAGAAGAAGGCAAACAAACATTATGATTTACCTTTCATCAAATAATATTTAGTATTATTCAAGAGGTTGGCTATATTATGGGCAGTATCCATCTAAATTTACTGTAAATATTATTATTAAAATTAATGCGAGCCATTCGTCACATTTAGCTGCTAATTACAGTCTCGTGTCTCTTTCACTCTCTTTTACTCCTGTGCCAAAATGACAGCCACCAAATTAAATGTTCTAATAGAGCAGCTATGAGATTACCACATGTAGGACAGACCATGTTAAAACACTTTCAGCCTCCTAGAGTTTCATGCTGAGCCGAGTCTACTTCATCTCCATTATTCACTGTTTTATTCTTTCGAGGTCATTTGGAGGTCGCTCGGATTGAGCTGTTGGGATGCAGAGAAAAATCATATAGAAATACTTATATAGTCATAAAGGCAATTTGATTTAGTTACTGTTTTGATCAATGTCTAAATTTACTGAACACAGTGCCTGTGAATACATGCAAATGTGTATCAATTTCAGAGCCTAAATACTATACTGCTGGATTAGTGATAAAATCCAGTAATTAATACACATCTGCAAGCAGTAATATATTTAAAGCAAGAATTTATTTGTGCATTAATGTATTTAACATACACCAGTTGAATTTGCCTTGAATTTCCTCTGGTGTAGAGAATTTAAGTGAAAGTGTAACTGGGAGAGGCCACTTTTCTGTTTATAAAATGAATTTTTCCTCTGTCCTTTTTTCAAGGGAGACAGTGATTAGTTTAGACACCATGGCATGCCTGTATCTCATCAAGTTCAAAGATTTACCATGCATATCAGACTTGGACTTACTTTATATTTGGACAGTCTCGTTTCAGCAGATTAACTGTTGCTGGCAATCTGAAGGAAGATTGAATATAGTAATTAAGTCTGTTCCTCCAAAAGAATCAATTGTATAGCTTTAGCAAGAACACTGCACAGGTCAGGCTCTTTCTCTGTGTTCATCTGCCATCATGACATCATGCTTAAATAATTTGCTACACACACGCACGGCTAATGATATGTTGGCTCAGTTGGAACTCTGTACACACATGCATTTTAACACTAGAATACATATGGGTTTGGTCTTTGGAGACCTAGGGCAGGGTAGCAGGTATATTGAGCAAGTACAATGTAAATTTGCTCTGTAAATCTCTCTTTTCTTCAAATACCATACTTTGCAACACAAACTACTACTTATACAATGTTCAGGCTTCGGGACTTCGTCATTCTCTCTAGTTTCACATTATTATGCAACACCTGAATGACAGATTATAACTAATTTACTCCAGTCATTCACAGCTTGGCTGTCAGCCCTGCCACCTTGAAGTCATAAATTTCAATTAAGTTCTATTTAAGATAAACAAACTCAGACTCCCATAGTGACCGATGCTGCCAGGAATAGCTTGCCTTAGCAGAAGGCATGGTGGCAGAGGGCTCCAGAACAACTGACCGGTAGACCTCTGCATCATCTAAAAGAATCAGAAGGCAAATAGGTGTCTTCCCAAGGAGGATTAGAGCCCTTTTAGTGGATGACCTTCTGCTTCTGCCCAGCCTTCTGCAGGAGCTACTGCAGGCAAGCATTTCCAGTGGGCATTTAAAAACAAAAGCAAAATCCAGCGAAGGATCACCCATGTGACCCCAACATAACTAATGCAATATAGATAACTATAGATTCTAAACAAACAGTTAAAGTTTCACTAAACTATGAACTCTTCAAGCCTTATGTATTAAATCAAACAAAGACATCACAGCTAATTCATCCCACAGATACTTGAGTCTTGGTGACCTTGCTTGACGGAGTGGAACATCACTCACTCCCAGGAAAATGTGAAGGAGCGTGGCTTAATATGATGCAAGTGGAGATGTTGTGTGACCAGGTCGTCACTTTGCTGCTCCTTTCCTGCTCACTTTTCCATCTCTCCTCCAACCGAGATGAGGTCATATGAGCGATGGAAGTTTGAAAGTCAGCTTGGTCCTGCATCAGGTTCAGTATAAAAGCAGTGCAAAGAAAGAGAAACGATTGACCCAAGGTGTAGGGTAGAGCGGTCAACTTCTATGCCACCACTTTACCTGCTCTTAAATAAAAACAGTACAAATTATTCTTGGAAATCATGTTATATTCTGATTATTTTATTTCTTTTAAGATATTATATTCTTGTGGGCAGTATAACATAGCTCCTCACACCTCTGGGGTTGGGTTTTCGAATCCCAACTCTGCTCTATGTGCATACAGAGAGTTGAATTGGTGTCTCTAAATTCCAATGTAAAAAGAGTGTAAAGAGTGTAAAAAAATAAATTACTTCTTTTATAAGTTCCCTGTCACATTGCTCTAGACTCATTCTCCTCTCTCAAAAGTCAAATCACATGATTTTATTGGAAAAAGGAAAGCCCCTGAATCAAATTAACCACCCTACAAAAAAATTAACCAAGACCCCAAATCTATTCAAGTATTTTCTATCATGGCAGGTAATGTACCATCAGCTCTGGACAAATAATCCAACTCACCAGGATACTAAAAAAGTTTGGTTAAAGAACTGGATCTCCCATTTATAGAAAAATCTGGAAAATTCTATAATTGTTACAAAAATGACAGTACTATTAACTTTAACCATATACTGGAAATCTAATGAAGTCTGTAATTTTCAGTGTTTCACCATCCTCTCATATGCTGTTTTTAAATAATTGTAAACCAATTTTTTCTCAACCAGTGGCGACTGCTCTAAGACTACACGGGAAGTTCTGCCTCCTCTAAAATGTCACGAAAAATGTCATTAGATATGTACTGTTGTGTTTACATTGCTACTGCAAAGAGCCTGGTAGGACACGTTCAGAATCGTCAACAATTTCTCACAGGTTTTTTTGCCATACATTACGTTCCTGTGGCAGCATACTGTAATCCCATAAAACCCACTGAACTGCAGCTTCACTGGACTTCCATGGCACTACTGCTTTCAGTGCAGCGAAGTCAGACGTTTATTGGACAAATGCTTCATAACGTCATTTCCAGCGAAGCTTAGCATCTCTCGGAGTAAATGGGACAGTTGGCGGGCCAGGATGCTGGGCTGCCGCATGATGATTGGACGAATTGTCAATTGATTGACAGTGCTTTGAAAGTATACTTCGGCATCAGAGCATTTCAAGTTCAGTCCCATGCTGATTTTCGACAAGTGAAGTCTTTCCATTTTTGTGATTTTGATTAGTATATATCCTACTGTAAACATAAATATAGCAGTTTTGAGTTTGCTCCTTGTTTCAATAGTAATGTTTGTTCGTTAGCAGGAAACTGAAGTTAGTTTGTTTATTTCAAACCAGGCTGGGGGGGGGGGGGGGCACTAGCCTGGCAGCTAGCTAGCTCAGGAAGAAGTTAAGCTCCACAGAACAGAGTGCAGAAATTATAAAATTTGC
>JAODKC010000053.1:573595-586965 GCA_026777985.1 Mormyrops attenuatus | reverse complement strand
CACACACCATTCACTCACACACCATTCACTCACACACCATTCACTCACACATGCACACCTATGGGCAATTTAGTAACCCCAATTAGCCTCAGCACGTCTTTGGATTGTGGGGGGAAACCGGAGCACCTGGAGGAAACCCCACGACAACATGGGGAGAACATGCAAACTCCACACACATGGCACCCAAGCGGAGACTCAAACCTGGGGCCAGAGGTGCAAAGCAACAGTGTTAACCACTACACCACCATAACGCCCCCCATTATAAATATTACTATAAATATTCAAAAAAAGCACAACACATTATAGCCATGTTTATTATGCATTATGACTGCTTTATGAAGCTCTCATCTATTATAGATACATTAATAATGCAGTACAAAGTATCCTTAGTTTTTATACCGACCATTGTAATGCATTCTCAGGGTGTCTATAGTACTATAGATGAGAGCTTCACTGGAGCTTATGAAGTATTATAATCAACACTATACTGTAGTGTCTTACGACTGTCAATGGATGCTGTAACGCTTTAAGTCAATTCTTATACTGACCATTATAATATATTATGAAGGTATCTATAAAGCATTATAGATGAGAGCTTCACTGGAGCTTATGAAGTATTATAATCAACTCTATAATACCAACAGAATATGTCAACGGAATATGCTGCAGTGCTTTATTAATTCTTATACCGACCATTATAATGCATTATGTAGGTATTCATAGTCTATAATGGATGAGAGCTTCACTGGAGCTTATGAAACATTATGATCTACACTATAATGCTTTGTGACTGTCAATAGAAGATGCTGTAATGCTTAATTAATTCTTATATTGATCATTACAATGTTTTATGAAGGTATCCATAGTGCATTATAGATCAGAGCCTCATTAGAGTTTATGAAGTATAATAATCAACACTATAATGTGCTATGACTATCAATAGAAGATACTGAAATGTTTTTTTCTTACACCGACCATTGTAACACATTATGACAGTATTTATAATGCATTACAGATAACAGCTTCAAGTGTTACCAAATACACGTTATTTGCCATTTGTAGAAGTATATAGGATTTACTTATTTTTTAATAGCCCGTCAATCTTGCTGCAAGAGATTCAGACTCACTTGCATATATGGGTGAGACCAGGCTTTTTTGGGGGGAGATGGTGCAGCCCTTCAGAAGCAGCTGAGGTTAAGGGCCTGGCTCCAGGGTCCAGCAGTGATACCTTAACTTGACCACAAGATATAAACCCACGACCTTCCGGACCCCGATCCCCAAGCCGCTGAGCTGTAAGGCTCCCCAGCTCCCAGTCCACCTTCAGCTCCATTTCAGGGCTGACTTACAGCTTCTTCATGAAAAATAGAAGATAAAACATAGCTGGTGGAGATCAAACCGAAAGAGCACTGTCACCTGACCCTGCCTCCCAGGATAGACTGTGACCTCTATAAAGTTACTTGTCGAAAACAGCGAATATTAGTACAGTTATCGATACCAGGCATTAGTACATAGCTGTTATCATCCTTAAAACTTTTCAGGCAATAATTTCGTAGTTGGTGCCTGTTTAATATCTCAAGTTTTGCCCTCAAATATAGTAACCAGGCAGCCAGAAAAATAAATATATTTCTAGTAACAAAATTGGTTGTTTTTCATCTGATGAATGATACAGATTTCCCATTTTTCAAACAATTTTTGTCTATTTTCTTGAATCTTTTGAATCCACACTATTCTACATGCAGCATGCTAGGATCTGGTTTGAAAGATAATATTCCACATGTAAATACAAGTGTGGCTTGTATTAAACCCCTTCTGTCTAGCAATCAGGCCTGAGTCACTGACAAAGATAGTGAAACGGCGCAGGTTTCACACATTAGCTATATGCTAACTATCATCAGGGATCCAGGTAGCTTCATCCTCAGTTTCTCTGCCTTTCCAGCTTCAGACAAGGTTTCCTAAGTCATCGATGCAATGCTCAGATCCACTGCATGACCCAGTCCCCATGCCTTGTAAACAATCCCAATGTGTAGCTATTTATGCTTGTTTAAGGCAATTTTGACAAACGTTTTTAATTTTTACAGTTCTATTTATCAAACGTACTTCAACACCGAAATTACATCCAAATTAACATCCCCACTCCCAAGTAATGACTCATCGCATATTATTTCAGCATGAAATCAGCCGGAGGATTCAACAGGATTCCAGTCATTTGTACGCTTCCTTTAATCCATTTTGTGATCATTTCATCAAGCCGACAAACAAACGGCAATCAAGCTCATGAACAAATATTTTCTTCCTTCCTTTAGACCGGGGCTCCTTGAAAATGTCTCCTAGGTGTTTTGGCCCATGACCCAGGTATTGATTTTATTTTCCTCTTTATATCCGTCTGAAATAACAGTGTGTTGAACTCCCGACAGCAGGGCCACTTGCAGAATGGATCTGTGCTCCTGTTAGTAAAGCTCAGTTTAAGAGGAGTCTGTGACACAGAGATCTGCAACAGATCTGATCTACAATTCCAGGATTTTTGCTACTTTTAATGTGTTTATCCAAGAGGCTATTTTACATTTCAAAATGAGTCAGTACACACAGAGTGCTTTTTTTCCCTTCATGACAAAAACACAATAAAGACAATAAAGATAATATCTGCTCTGGGTTTTTATATTGCATAGTAATAGTGAATTACTTTCAATATTTTAAAGTACAGGGCATTTCACAATCATTCCATGAACAAAGGAAACTTCCGAGAGCTTTTTAGTACTACCCATTAAGACACATTTGGCATGGTAATATACAGCATAAAATAACATTTCTTCACATAAAGTATATAAAATGTGTGTAGGGTTAGGGTTAGCGACTGATGACCTTGGACTGATGACCTTGTTCACTTAACTGAACGGGCCAGAATTGCCTGTCGTTGTGTGAACATTTGCACGACACCACAGTAACATTGTATTCAGTATCAGAAACAAAAAACATAACTCACAGCACCACCACAGGTCTTATTTATATGTTTATGTATATGATTTATACTGGTATATGATTAATATTGCTTAAAATCTCCCAGTTGGTTAGATGTTTTGTACGCAATAGATGCTGTCGGAAATGTGATAGCTTATTCGCGATTTCCCTCATGGACGTGACGCAGAACATTCTTGACAAACGTTTGTTCTTGGCAATGCAGGACATAATTGGTCTATTTAGCAGTTACGTCAGTTTTGGTATGACCAGATGTTGATTGATTTAATTAACTAATCAGCATGATCTGGGATTGTCTGTGATCTCCCGTAACGTGTAGCTGAAGATAGCCACTGCCTGCCGCTATTCGACACGGCACGCTATACCCACCTTAATCCAATTCCACCGCACTCCGTAACTGGGTACCATCCAGATAATTTAGATTTATTCCAAGGCGCACGCGTCATGTTTGCTGTCTTGTAGCTATTAATATGGCAGCTGACAGCCCTCCGCCCCGTTCCGTCGGAGACACAGCGTGGGCTGTATATGCTGGAGCTAAAACCGTTAAAACTGACCCGTCCCATGATGGCCCACGCTGGCGGGAAGCCGTCGATCTGTCACCACCGGGGCTTCGCTCGGCCCTCATTGTGTGGACTCATTAGAAAGGGCAGACGAGCACACCGCCTCACCATTCGAATTCGCTGCCTCATGCAGAAACATGTCACTGCCAACAGGGACAAGTGGCAAGACAGACATCATGAGGCCTTTCTTTACTTATTGGCTAAACATTCTATAGCCTACAGCTAGTCATATATGTGCATTCAGACAAATACAGAAATGTATAAATTCTACATACTGTATATATTTATAAAGTCTATACATTCTACACATTTTTGAGTAATATTTAATTCATATGGGTTCGGTGCAAGGCCCTTCTCTTACTGTAAAACACATACAACATGTATGACATGCAAAAAATAATCTTCCAGCAGCATCTGGACAGGGTTTGGAGGGCCTATATTAGGTAATATAAGGTACAAGACAGGAATACACCTGGGACTGGATGCCAGCCTATCACAAGGCAGCATTTTAAAGACAACATGTAACCCAACTTTTTGTGGCATGGGAGGACAGTCATGTGACAAGGGGAGAGCAGGGGTCTGATTCAACCCAAAACCCTGGAGGGGTCAGCCGCTGTGACACCACTAAAAGTAAATTCTTTCTATATTCAAACAACGAGTGAGCTAAATGAGATTATATAGTAACACAATATTTAAGGTTTACCGCACCAGCAGTAGAAGCTTATGGGGGAGGAGGCCCTGACGACAGGGCTTTTAATACCATCAAAGACTGAACAAGACACGTTTGAAAGGTTGCAGCCGTAGCCGGGTTCTGATAGCGAGCGCTAGAGTGTAAGTGCTCCGCTTTGATCTGCGCGAGAGGTGAATCGCACCGCTCATTGAACGTCGACTAGCATTCAGAGTGCGGCGCAATTACAAACCAGCCATCGCATTTGACACATGCGTTAGTGTGCAGTGCCCCGCGGTGCGGAGGGTAATATGCATGATTGCAAGGGGAAGGTGTACCCCCTTTGCGCCGTTTTGAACAGCGACGGCAAGTACAGAGCCGCGGAAAATGTTCTGCTATTGTAACGCTGATGAGTGGCACTTGTACTAATTAAAAGGTAATTGAAAAACAGTTGTTTCTCAGTATCAAACAAATGAATAAACTCCCACTCAACATGCTTTTTTTTCTCCCCATAAGTCAATAGCAAAAAGTCAGTGGGTATGTCATGTAAAATTCATCGGTTTATATAACTTAACATAAATTCCGCATTCTTGTTCAGCATCCGCCACCCACCTACAACCCAGACAAAGCCTAATAAAAAACCTTATTTTTTATAAACAGAATGGGAATCAAATAACTGTCAGCCCTCCCTAAATCCTTAACAACAAGGATCTGTCTATGCGCCCGCATCATGCTGTAGTCAAGCCATTCTCTTTCACATCCCACCTCTTCCTTTGTCCGTTGCCTGGGAAACTAAAACGCACTGTCAAGTCTTGGTTCGCTTGCGAGGGAGCAGAGGCGCCCTGCTGAAGGCAGCCCGGCGAGGCAGTCATGTTTGACCTCGTCTGTGCAGCGGTCCACGGCGGTAATGCACAGGGCCTCTTCTCCAGGGGTTCCCCTTCAATCTCCAGGGCCCCCAGAGGGAAATCTACTGTGGAAATATATGATTCTGACACACTAAATACACACTTTCTAAACATTGCTCACTCCCAAAACGCTGTTAAATGACAATCAGCCCGTTGCTAAAAAATATCCTATGGTTAAAATAATCCAGGCAGCTAGGAATAAATAAAACAAAGTTTTTTAAAAAGTGGCTTAATTGCAGATTTGAACGTTTTGTACGAACTGGGATGCACATGAATTCCACAGGTAGCTGTACTGTGTATAGTGTGGGTTTGTACCGTCATTCAGACATTTAGGAGGTTATCGACATACACTTTTTTATGTTATATTGATAATCAGATATAACACATTTATATAAAAGCCTGGGTCACTGGTGACATGTACCAGCTATGGCAATAGATCATTGTCCCAAACAGGAGGTAGGTTCAAATCCCAGGAGGAGAGCTGGTAGGATGTCTGGATAAGAATATCTGTAAAGCTAAATAAATAATGCGTTCCTGATGCTCCAAGGAATGCTGCCCCCTGAAAGCCACAGCTGACTCCCCTTATTCCCCTGCCACTGGCCCCTTTCTGGCCCCCCCCCCAGCCAGAAACACCTTACCCCAAAGACCCCCGAATGACGAGGGCACGGGGAATGTTTTCGGCCTCAAGGCGGTACACTAGCCGCTCTCTTACTGGGGTTGATCAAATAGAATAATTTATATTCAATACGCCACATATAAGATTAAATGTTCCTCGGAGACAAAAATAAATATTGGTACTTCAAGGACATTTGACAGTGCAAGATAAACATTAAAATAAATCTGCTGTACGTCAGCCAGCCGTAAATGTTAAATGTCAGCTGAACGCCAGTCATAAGCTCAACTACAAAAATACTGGGTAAAAGTACTTATTGCGGACTCCTAAATGAATGCAAGATTGAAAAATACATATTATTAAGGGTCTTATTTAAAAACCCTCTCAGACACATATCATTCTTTTGTCTTATAGTACATTTCTGACACATAAAACAATTGGCATTTTCCATATAAATATCAATAGACTTGGGTGAAATTGAAGGTAATACAGAGGTATCCTTCCAAGCACAGAAAGAAATACTCCCATTTAGAAACATCGATCTCCTTACCTGATACTGAACATTTTGAACGGATTACCACAAGATGTGAGGATTTTATAAAGCCCATACAGCACATGTAATACAGTACCGCCACGATTTTTAACCGCGTGGCTCTACGAACCATAATACCCAGGCATGAGCATTTTAACAGACTTCATTTCTATCCATTTCCCCATAACCACTTATCTGGTACAGTGTCAGGGTCAGCATGAAGCCAGTTGCAGGTAGAATAAGGCACGAGGAAGGGAACAGCCTGGAAGCGATACCCGTCTATCGCAGGGCACACACTCACACACACAATAAGACCGTATGATGCCAGCTCATCTAAGCACATATTTTTGGTGGCTGTAAATGAGTTTTTGCTGGGAAAAGAGTAACAATCGACAATGGAAGACCTATAGAAAGAACATCTGTTAGATAAAAGAAAAAGAGCTGAATTTATAATAATCCATCAGCATCCTGTTAGTGGATGTTAGTCAGGCCAGAGGACTTCATCTACGTTACAGGCAATATTTCCCCTGGCCAGACAGCATGGGAAATACCCCCAGCTGCGACAGATGCCCCCTAGGGTGACCTTCCCTGCCATGTCACCACCAAGGGTGAAAAGAGTACTGAAAAATCCTACGCAAGTAAACGAATTGTAATTCTAAACAGTTGAGCAAAAGTAACCTCTTCTAGAATCTACTAAGTACAAGAGTTGCTGGTTTAAAAAGTACTCAGAGTATAAAGTATTTTTGAATTGTTCTTCCCCCTTTATGTAGCAGATGCTGTTCTGCAAAGCAACAAACATTTGGGTTAGACAGCATGACTGGTGCAATACGGAGATAAGGGCCCCTGCCCAAGGGCCAAACGGTAAAATCATTGCGTCAGGCCATGGGATTTGAACCGGCAACCTTCAAATCACAAGCAGAGTCTTATGCCATAGAGACACACACAGTCCCACAAACAATATGCACCATCTAAATAAACTGAAAACGGCACAAAACATCCAGTAAGGACTCACTTTACAATAAAATGGGCTTCCAACAATTTTACCCTGTGGGCTAAAAACATTCTGACTGAATTTACTGCTACAAATTCAACATGTGTCTTTCTGACAGGTTAGTAAGTACTTGGACTGCTTTCAAAGGAAAAAAAAAGCACCAATGAGATTCTCACAACAAAATCCTAGCAGCTTCTCAAATTTTCATTAATGTAGGTTTACTGCATGGGTCACCATAGTGGGCCTCCATTTTGAATCAGTTTCAGAATGAGACGATTCTTAAAATTTGTGCTGTCCAGCTCGATTAGCTGTACACAGTCACTCAGCGCGATGAAGAAGGTGTTCACATGCAGCAGAGGCGGGCAGGGCTGTGTTCAATACGAGACACTTTTATTTATTTATTTATCTACACAGTTCATTGATTTAGAACCCTGGGGTGGCAAGCTTTGCCGGTGAAGCTCAAAGACGTTTTACTAAAGCAAAGTAAAGCTAATGCGACACTTCAGCACCACAAGTTCACATAGCAAGCATCTCACGTACAGAGCAGTACCATCGCAGCGGCGATAACCTAAACCAAATTACCTAGCTAGCCAAGCCAGCTATAAAAATTGATTGCAAATAAATAATTTAAACGAGTCTTGATAGCTAATGATAAACTACGTTAAACATCATCACAGACTGACAACTTTGTTGGGTTTATAATGTTCATAGCTCGCTAGTCGAGTCAACCAACATGGTGTGATGATGTGTCTTGGCTTCTTCATGGAAAAGATCCTGCAGGGGTGACCATGGATGTACTAGTTCTGTAATTGTAATAACCGTGACCCCCCCAGAAGCTCCATGACTAGTTATTGGATGTAGTTGAACAAGGACTGCTGTTCCCAAGCCCATTCATCCACCCGCCCATCTTCTGTAACCACATGGCCCATTCAGGTTCGTGGGGGGGTCCGAAGCCTACCCCCCTGTTTTTTTTGTTCTTACGACCACATTACGACCTACAAATAAACCGCAAACAAAAAATGAAAGGCTTACCACGGCGTGTGAGGACCACAGCCTTTGCTCATTACCTGCAGGAGCTGGTCTAGAACATCGAGTAGCTGTTAAAAAAAATCACAAGACTAACAATGAAGTCAATTTAAGTTTTTATTACCCTGAAGGGGCAGTTCACCCCAAAACTGAAAAAAAAATGTTTTAGAGGGTTATTGAAGATAACCCACAGACTTTGTAGTGAGCAGTTTAGGGTAGGAACTATTTTCTTCTACCGAACCCCACACACCAATTGTATCACTGCACAGGTGATACAAGCCCCCCTGGCAGTCACGAACTGCTACGGCACTGAAGTATGGTCCACTGTGTGAACTACTGGCCACCCAAAATTTCTAATTGCCACTCCAATCTGAGCAGTCTAGATCCTGGCCTGATTGATACATTTACTAATTGAATTGCAACGCTTGCTAAGTTGTGCTTCCTAGTGCAGTACAGAGTAAAAAACATTTCACAATACCCAGCTGACTATTGCAGTCCTTATGAAATACAGGACATGCAAACCAGTGTATTTTATATAGTACTTTTAGTCCAACACTTGTAGCGTAGTGCCCATATACAGGCTTACATTCATTATTAGGCAGACCAACTCATTATGCTAACAGCCAAAAAAATTAATCGGGCAACTTCACACACATTGAAATCAAAAGAATCAAATTGCAGTATTGATCCGTACACCAATTGCTTAATAATGTAGTAATTCTGGAAAAAAAGGAAAAGATTTACTTACAGCTAGGATAGCACTTAAACTTTACAACACTGGTCCCCACCAGTAAAGTCCATGGCCTGGAGAAGATGTTCAGTAAGAAGATTTCTGTCCTATGTCTTACACTGGCATGTCAAGAAGAAGTCTTTAATGGGGTTTAAAAGTGGGAAATATGGTGCCAGGAGGGCTTTTCTTCATTGTGGATTGTTGCCAAAGTATTCATGGACCTGTGACAACTGGGGTTGTACCACGTGGTGACATCAGAAGGACACTGCATGGTCTGGTTCAATCAGAGAATCCCAAAGACCACTGAGAAATGTGGGTAGATGTGGGTGGATGGTAGTTATACCGTGTTGGCTTGGCAGTGGAGGTCTCTACCACGCCATGATTACAGCTCAGAGGGTGATATTATCCGCATGCAAGCCAGGAACATTCAGCAGTCAACATTGCACCTCTAGACCTGCGTGTGAAAAATTAAGCTTGTTAGGGTGTGATCCATGACAGCTGCATGTTATTTATGTTGGACTACAGTGACTGGAGTTCTGTGTATTGGAAGACATGTTGTCATGCAGAAGCCAGTAAGGGCTAAGGTTAATTGTACCCTGCCATGGAATGTGTGCAAAACAAATTTAGAAGGTCAGCTGTTTGTGTTTATTGGGTGGTTATTGGGGTGATTATTATAAGTTTTGGCAAAACAATTTTCCTTTGGGTGTCTGAAGAAAAGGTTTGTGGTACCGAGTCCGGATCTGTATTAGTGAGTTAGTGATTTAAATAACTATAAACATATTTGATCACCATCATACAAGGATAGAATGACATCTCCTTTTATACTTCTTCTTTTTATAACAATAATAATTGAAGATCAATTATTATGGGCAAATGTTTGTGAAATATGCGTTAGCCATTGAAGAGCAAAACGGTGGTGTTATTTATTTTTTCATTAAATTGGTACTGCATCTCTGAGCTGCCTTTTGTGAACCGCCTTCACGGAGACACACTCATTTCAAATCTCCACATACAGATTAATGTGATTGTTCCTCACTTCATTCTAACTTGGCTTTAATTGTAATAGATTTTTTCTTTCAGGCATTTTTAGAGAAATCTTGATGCTAAGGATCTTTATAAGAAAGTCAAAGCTGCTGCCTTCGTGTTGTGAAGTTGCTAGCTGATTACTACTATAGGCTATTGGCTTTTTTTTTACAGAACAATAAGGGGTGATTTTATAGACTATGTTATAATTTTCAAATCACTGTATATCGTCACATGTCATTTCAAGGAATGTTAAGGATCATTTGCATATATTGAGTCAATCTGATTACAGAAGAGCTTCGGTTTTTCATGCATACAGCCTAAAGGCATGATGCTGGGTGTTAAATGTACATTTGCAGCAGTTCAGAAAGTTGTTTTTTAGTAATTCTTATTATTAGTGTACACAGATGGCATGAATAAGCATTTTAAAAGTGTGATTTATTCAGGTGTAGTTCACAAAGTCACTTTCAAGAACAGGATATATTCATAAGGCCTTCGCTCGTTATTTCATTATTTTTATCACAGATTATTATGATTATTATGCTGATGATAACACGCTCTTGAGTCCATTGTTTGCTTTTACTGGATAGGGATAAGATTTGATTAATGTAGTTTGAATTCGTGATTTGTGCTTGGAGTTTTGAAATAACAAGATGTTTTCAGACTATGTTTTATGGAAATTGTAAAATAGCATTTAAAGCAAATATTAATTAAGTAAATGCAGCTGAACATTCATATTATTTTCTTTTGTATTTTTTTTCTTTTGGGTTCATTCATTTGGGTCTCACATGGTGTTTCTCCACTCAGTTGTGATGCAACATGTAGTGTTTGCAACCACCTGATGATAATGTTTTGGGAGAAGCTTGCCCATCATTAGATTTCTTCAATGGAGACTCGTACCATATGGCAATTTTATAACAGCATTCGCATACGAATTGTCAGCTGGCAGAGGAAGCCACCATCCATTTATAAAATCAAGTATAGCCATATGTACCTGATAGGGAAGGCTTTTTTTATGTTCTGGAAAATACTCTTGGCTGTGCTGATATAATGGGCTGAAAGTTCTAGGTGAACCTGTACTCTCTCCACCTGCTCGTAATTTGTACCTCCTGTTACCTTGGCCGGAGAATAAAATACGCTTTTAATCTGTGCTATGCAGAAACATGCCACGGTTTGAACGATGGGAGTCATGAAATCTAACGGCTCCGCGTCACTGCCTTCTGTGTTCAGCAGTATTTATGTAGATGGCGCTTCCAAGAACAAGCTTGGGGCGACAAAGGTTGATTTTGATGTCGTCCCTTTGTTTAGTGGAATAAGGTGCTATAAGAAAATAGTTAAAAGGTCAAGTAAATATATGGCTGCGTATTTTTAAAAATTACATCCATCCATACATTGATCTATATTTAACCCAGTACAGGGTCAAAGTTAAGATGCAACCTTGATAACTGGGGAGCAAAACAGCGGACATTTAAATGGCAACAATGGAAAGCTGTTGTGTTATTTATCAGTATGTATGTCTGTGTGAATTCAGGTGGAGAAAATTAGGAAGTGATTACCAGAATGAATAAATGGAGCTTGTGCGTTATTTACCCTGAGCTAAGCATTTAGAGAACAGGGGCTTGTATCACAAAGCCGGATTTCTTGCTTAATGGGATAACTTGTCGGATTTAAGGTATCCCAGTTTAAATGGACTTTATCTTCATTCATTTACATTTAGACCATACTACCTTAAATCCTACAAGTTATCCGGCTAAGCAAGAAATTCAGCTTTGTAATACAGGCCCCAGTTTACTATTATTATTATTACTACTGCTACTACTTTATTAAATCTTTAAAAACTGTAAACTCTTTGAATAAATATGCATGCATATATTTTTAATTCACCTTTGTTTGAATATGCATTAAAGCAGAATCAAATGAATCGGCAAGAACAAAGAGAACTGATCATGTGACCAACATGACCGGTGCGTTACCAAGTATATTAGTGTAGAGGTACACCCGAATGTTTCAGCAAAGACCACACTTGTATCTTACAGTACATACCAAAACAGATACAGTATTCTTACTGTATGCTAAGGGTAATGAGGAGGATTTCTTCAGAAATGGGTCACAGAGGATTGGGACTAAGGGATTTGGAACAAATAAAAGAGAAGAGATAGGGATATCTTCTAACACTGTCCCAAGAGAGAAAGGGGGTTCCGAAGTAGCGTTTGACAATGAAAAGCCAACGGCACTGGAAGGATTTCAAGGGGATGCACTCAAGCAGGGAAGTCTGTGAAGAAGTGACACATAATGTGAGATTTCAGCCTTTCAGAGGCTTACTTGCCAGTTCTGGAGCCTAACGGATGAGTAGCGGATGAGGTGGAGTGCGAGGTCTGAAGCTGGAAGCAGGGACAGTACTTAGCGCCATCCGTGTCACGGATGGAGCAGACAGATATGTGGTTTAATATATACTGTGAGCTTCTACATCACAGGAGCGGCAGGTCGAGAGGGACTGAAATGCGATGACACAGGTGGACCTAGGAAGAACTTATTGCCTATAATTCCTCGAATCCCTGCTGTAGGCCACATGCACAGTCTGCAATATGAAGGTTCAACGAAGAGATACCTTCAAGAAAACGGCCATCCATACATTTCCCTTGTCTGTTTATCTAAAAAGTCCTGATCCGGCATCTATCCCCAGAAACATGGATCATGCATGAGCCATCAGCCAGGCTCCTTGAGAAAGCGTTTTGAAAACAATGCATGCAGCCCGCACTGACGCTTCCTTACCCATCCATCTTAAAAACAGTATTTCTGGGCAGGATCCTGTCCCATACAGCATAGGTGCACCCTGGACAGAATTCCAGTCCATCAGAAGATGCACATACTTTGTGTAGTTAAGAAACACCAATTAGCATGTTAGCATGTCTTGGGGCTGCCGGAGAATACCCACATGACACAGGGAGACCTCCCCGCACACATGCACAAAGAGCAGAACCCCCAACTCTGGAGATGCTGTGTGCTAAGCCACAACACCTCCCTTGCCAGGCGACCAGCCTGATAGAAAACTATAAAACACTTAGGTAGCTAGATGCTAATTCCCAAGTGTAGCAAGTAACCCCGCTAACAATATTCACGTGACTAATGTTACAATTAAGGCAGGGTAACCTAAAAAAAATTTCCAGCTACAGCTAAGACTTATAATATAACAGTGTAATGTCAAAAATGACACGGGTTCAAGGTTCAATGGCATGTTAGTAGTATGTACATGTAGCTCTGTTATAAAATAACATTTTAAGAACATAAGAACATAAGAAATTTACAAACGAGAGGAGGCCATTCGGCCCATCAAGCTCGTTTGGGGAGAA
>JAODKC010000053.1:557354-571094 GCA_026777985.1 Mormyrops attenuatus | reverse complement strand
TTTGCGTTAGCCTACCATATTAACATAAACTAGCAGTGCCAGAAATCGTTCATTTAACCACATATACTACAATACTACCCAGACCTACGGTTAATGTTTATGCTATCGCATGTGTATATAAAGCTAAACGAACAAATCCGTTGAATGCTGGTGAGGCCCTAAACAAGGAAGTGAGTTGCAAACGCACTTTGCACATTGAATCGCCAATTGCAAAATGTATTTTCAAATTACATGCTCAGATTAAATATTGAAATGACAAATGCATGCTCTAATTGCAAAATGAATTGCCATTTGAATTTTTGTGCTTATAATCTTCCACAATTTACATTTGCATTGCAGTTATCACCCACAACCCTACAGTGCGTAAGTGACTAGAAATAGGTGGGCGTGTTTGATCTAATTAGAATTCAGAAGTACGCATGACCCGCGAGTAATTTAAATACATTTTTTATTACATGTCTTAAATGACGCATCAGGTAAGTTTGGTGAGGGGACATTGATCACCTGTGCGCAAATCTCGAATCCCAGGTTAAGTGATGACGTTGATTGAACAGTGGGTCTGGACCTGCTTCACGGCTGAGCGATGCACCACTCGGATATGGAATGACAATAATTGCACAGAAAAGTAAGCTGAAGCGTATGAGCACAGGCGGGAACTGATGTGAGTCTTGGCGCCAGGAAGAGGAAGCTAGCGAGAAGAACCACTTCAAGAGCGTGAACAAGCTAAGTTTACAGTGCCATTTTATTCAGAGAGGGAATGAAAACTGGCAACATGATGGTGGAAATCCAGGAAAATTGTCTGCCTGTCCTATATAATTATTCTATCAACACGGATGAATTTATTATAAGAATGTAGCCTAAATGTCAAGTTCTAAATAGATGTTATTGTCTATCCATCTAAATTCCCTATCACTTATGCCAGTCCAGGGTGTCCAGGCAGGGAGTGGGTGATTCAGGGTTTTAGGGCAACGTGCTTGTGATTGGAAGGTCCTTGGTTTAAATCTTGTGGTTGGCAGAGTGATTTCACTGTTGGACCCTTAACCAAGGTCCTTAATCCCCAATTACTCCAGGGACTGGTGGACTCTGATGCAGAGGTGGATCATTCAGGTCCCAAAAGTCCAGACCAAGATTTAATTTCAACCAACCAGTTGAATACTCAGTGACTGTAACTCTTTATAGTCAACTGATTGGTTGAAATAAAATCTTGGTCTGGGGTTTTACTTTCTGGACCTGAACTACCCAGCTCTAGCCTACTGTCTTCAAAACGTATGTTACTTTGGATAAAAGTATGTTCTGAGTATGTAAATTACAATCTGCATTTTAGAGATGGCAAGTTACCTGATACGGGGAAGACATGCAAACTCCACAGAAATCTTTTCTAATTTAAACATTACCCATTTGTAGAGAATCCTCTCTCAAGGCTACAATGCCAGTTTCCACCCAGAATCCAGAGCCTTAGTCTCTCTGCTCTGTGCATCGCTACAGGTGAGCTGAACTAGCAGTAGACAGGTGCTACCCGGCTCTCATTTTAAAAACAGGCCGCAATAATTTAACAGGGGAAAACTCAGAGCATAGACTATTAGCATGCAGGCCATAATTATCGAGCTAAAAAAATAATAATTAAATAAGACCTGATGACAAGTGTGCTGAATTGATGAGATCAAAGCCCTTGCCAGGACAAATGCTGGCCAACAAAAACAGGTCATAATATAAAGAGAGAGAGAGAGAGAGATAAAAACTGGGGATAGAATCTCCACTCGTGGCCCTGAAGCTTCATGTCTGTAACTGTCAATAGACAGTCAGATAAAATTTAATGGGAGAACTGATTGCATCCTCTGGCATAAACCCTAAATTGTTGCTGATGAAGCTCAGGGAAGGGGAGGCGAACACTTCATCATAACTGTAAAAATGGCAGCAGGCTGGTGGAATGAAAGAGAGGAAATCGCATTTATAAGATCTCGACGGCAATAGCCAAGGGCCTGTATTGAGGCCTGAAAACACACTCATCCCGCTATTTATACATCCAAACGCATGCCGTACGTTTTATGAATACAACTATGAATTTCTCGTTCAACAGTCATATCCTTCCATGGCGTACAATCTGGCTTCTCCTGACGAAAGCTGGAAAAAGAAGTACAAGTTTTTTTCCCCATTAGATGCTGATATCTTATGGAGTTGGGATGGTGGGCAGGACCACACGCGGTTTTCTGCAGCTGTTGAATAAATTGGATTAAAAAACAAGTTTGACGTTTAAAGATGTTACTGCCAAGCTAACAGCTGGCTCTCAGCTGGATATTTCTCTCTTTTTTCTCGTTTGCGATGTCCACTAATGCTAATGGCTGCTTTTATCCATAATAAATATTAAATATTGAATTTAATATTTTTTGCTTTATCGAAAGGCATTAGGACATTCGCACATGTTGCACGCACTAAAGATGCACTATTACAGTTCTCCATTATATTAATATCATCTAAAATAATAGCTCAAACATAAAAAAGTTATATCAGTATTTCAACATTATACATTGTGTGGAATTTATATCCAAAGTGACACACAAGTGAGGATCAGAGAGCAGGCTCAGAGAGTGTCCCTTGAGCAACTGGGGTTAATGGCCTTGCTCAAGGGTGACATCGCTCGGGGAAACACCGGATTTTAACTAGCAACTTTCCAAACACAGGCACAGAGTCCTAGGCTCATGGGAGTCTTACTTACACAAAAATGCTCTGAGGGCAGGAAGAAAAATGACTGGTTGAGAGAAATAACCAATCACGTTGTAGAGGAGGTGGGTCCAAGCAACTAGAGCAGGCGGGACCAACCAATGAGTTGAATGGATCCACCTTCTCTGCAATCTGATTGGTTGTTTCTCCCAACCAATCGTTTTTTTTGTCCCCAAAACATTTGTTTCTGCATGGTTCTGGTCCCGGAACCTTTGCAGTGTGAACTGAACGTGATAATCACTGTACTATGGAAACCGCTGCATATGTTACTTCTTTGTGATTTTTGAATTTTTTTTTGCATATGTTACTTTTTTTGTGATTTTTGATTTTTTTTTTTTGCATATGTTACTTTTTTGTGATTTTTAAATTTTTTTTTTGCATATGTTACTTTTTTGTGTTACTTACTTTTCTTTATACAGGATATCCAAATTTGTTTTAAATAGACAAATGGGTTTATTAGCCGTCACTGTAGAAAGACATAGAAACAGACAAGCCGTTTCAGTATATAGTACAAGATGACCATTTAAACTATCAATAACTCAAATAGAATATAGTTATAGATGCTTTCATGTAAAGCAGCAGGGTTAGTCCCTGGAGCAACTGGGGTTAAGGGCTTCGCTCAAGGGCCCAACGTTGACATAACTCTGTTGACTTTGGGCTCTGAACCAGCAACTTACTGATTGCAGGAAGTCCTAGAGCTTTTTAGTTTAGCAATCTAATGCTCTTCCCTGAGAAGGTTCAAACCTTGGTCAGTACCATACCTGAATAATTACAAAGCATTCAAGCTATAGATATGAAGCTAGGGGCAGCATTCCTGCACAGCAAACCTCTCTGTGACTTTTGTACTAATTAGATCTCATCATTCCGGAAAACATGCAGTAAAGGCAGCACATCCGCCAGTGTCCTTCACTGGACACGCATTCCTTCTCTTCCTTCAAATCTGAACTAAAGACATTTCTCTTCCATGAACCTTTCTCTTCTGTCTCTTCCCCCTTTACTAATTACTGTTTTTTTTTTCTTCCTCCTGTAAAGTGACGTTGGGATTGTGAAAGGAGCTATAGAAATGTAACTTATTATTATTGAATAATAGAAGATGACCATTTAAACTATCAATAAATCGAACAGAATGTACTTACAGATGCCTTCATGCAAAACAGCAGGGTTAGTCAGTCCCCAGAGGTACTTGCTCAAAGGCCCAACATCGACATTAATCTGCTGACTATGGGATCTGAACCAGCAATCTCCTGATTGCAGGAACAAAGCGCAAACCCACCAAGCCACACACCACACACATGGTAATCAGATGTACTGTAGGTATAGAGGACATTGGGTATCAGAGTGGCATGGGTACCCTGACAGATTCAGGGGGCCCAGCACTTTACAGGGGCTCTTGAACATGTAAAATTATAAAATTACATAATATAAGAGGGGGCCCAAGGTGATATTTTGTCAGGGGGCCCAGAATGTCTAACTACTTTGCTGGTAGTGGAGCTCAGAACATACATGTCCACTACAACCATAACATCCTTAAGCTAAAGTAAACGTTAGCCGAAGAGTTTGCTTTTTAGCTTAGCAATCTAATGCGCTTCCCTGAGAAGGTTCAAAACTTGGTCAGTGCCACACCTCAAACTCAGACTGAATAATTACAAAGTTTTCAAGCTACAGATATGAAGCTAGGGGCAGCATTCCTGCACAGCAAACCTCTCTGTGACTTTTGTATTAATTAGATCTTATCATTCCGGAAAACATGCAGTAAAGGCAGCACATTCGCCCAGGCGACCTTCACAGGACACGCATGCCGTGACCTTTCCAGAACGGTCACTGTTGTTTCGGCATCGTCTGAAAGGTCACAGGTATGTTGGCTAAGCGGCTCTGCTACGCACAGTTAAATCACCTTCCCGGGAGAGAACGGACATTTTTATTGCACGTTACCATCTTGAATTCCTGCTGTTGTCTACGAGCACCTTGCTAAATTTGTGAAACCGTACCATTGCACTTTAGTTAAGCACCAGATGTTTTCCTAATATATATTTTTAATGACAAATATACATGCTGGCAAGAGGCGGCATTTCCATTTATTACAATAACCGCATCCGTGACTAAATGAAGGATGTTTACAGTTAATGCAAGCCTTCTCTCAGCGGACCTTAATTGACATTGTCTTTGATATTGATGGTGGTCTGCAGAAATGTTGTAGTGGTAATGTAATGGTGAAGTGCATTCCCAGGGTGGAAAATAATCACATTCAAATTCAGATTTCCACACTTTGCCAAGGTTTTCTTAAATATGCATTTTATTTGAAGCCTGTTCATACAAACAGCCCAAGATATGAGGGGTAATAAGCACATCTTAAAGCTATTGCAACACCATGACTAAAGAATAAACACTTAAATTTTGCTTTTTAGCCCATTTGGAATAAATATATGCACTTTCATGTGATTTTCATCTCATTGTAACCCGAGTCAGTTGTGTCATTTCGCTGAGAGTAATGGTCTGCGACGAGAAGGATGTTTGCTGTGTATGTCTGTTACTCATCAGGCTTAAATTATGCCAGGAGAAGCATCATTTAAAAATGCTTTTTGTTCATCATAACTTTAAGTACCATGAGAAGCATCATCCTGCTGATTCAGCGGTAAAACTACACCACCAATCAATGGTTTTTATTGTCATGTCTAAAATACTTCACGTTGAAACCGAAAAACTAAGAGGCAAGTCTTTGTTATGTCACTGACACAAAAAATTGCATGTGGATGTAGGAATGTTCACATGTTAAGCCTTATTGATTTATTGCTATATATATAAATATACACGTATATATTTTGTATGCGTTTCTTTCCCAACTAAAAAATAACGTGCAATACAAAACAGGCACAGTTACTCTCAGATCAGTTACTAATGTTTCAGTTTCTATGTAAAGTGGATACTGAGACACTGAGTATAAACTGTATTCAGTCACTGAATTGCAATCTAAGCGTAATACGATCTCGCGGCTGCTTGAGCGTTAAGGACTGTGTGGTAGTACGTGGGGCCAGGAATAGGCCTCAATGCTGTGGGCCCAGATGGAGATGGACAAAGGCTACTCACACATTATCTAAGCACATCTATTACTCATTCAGCTCTGATTTGAGGTAATTAATTACGAAGGCAAAATGTTTCCTGGGAACTAAAGAAAATAATCTGTCCTTGAGGCTGGCATTATTCAACAAACAATATGATATAAAACCATGTCATGTCACTCGTTAATATTCAGACCATAGTCATGACTATCTAATCTACTGGGTTAGCTGCCTAATTGTAGCTGGCACTAAGTGTGCACTACGATATGTCCAAGAAGTCTCAGGCCAGCTAAGGATGTGAGAAGATGTGCTGCCTGTGCATTGAGACATTTACTGATAGCCCACACACTCATCCAGACAGAGATTTAGCAAAGACTTGATTTTCAGGGATGCTGATTGGTCAAAGCATGTCATCCATGACAGTTATATCTCAAGCCGTGCATTTTCACTGCTATGTTTTATGTTTGTTACCATGGTGAATCAATGTATGCTGAACATGTATTGTTCTCCTAAACTGCACAATATTAATCTGTATTTTTATATTATTTTACACCACACAAACCTTAACCTCTTTTCATGTATCAATAAAAATATGTTTGATTTGAATGAAGTAATAATTCATGATTTACAGGCCATTATAAATGCTTTAGTATTTCCATCTGTCCATTCATCCATTCATTCATCCATCCTTCTTTGAACCACTTCTTTACAGCAGGGGGAACTGGATCATCTCCAAGGCAACAAGGGAACATCCTGGATGGGATGCCAGTCCATCATAGTGACACACACAGATAATATAGAGATGCCAAAAGACCAGACAGGAAATCTTCAGCTGAAAGCCCACATAACATGAAAATTACACCTAAACTCCACACACAGCAGGGAAGCGACCGCACTGCACACAGGCCACCCTTGGCTTAGTGCCTGTTGGCTTAGTGTGCGTTGCGCTTATTGTATATATGAACATTCAGAATGACAGAACAATGACATACAGCAGCTTTTGTGTAAGATAATAAAGAGAACTATTAGTTAACAAGAAAGCCTGCTTAAATTTTCACATTGGATAAGCACCCTGACCCCTGAACCCACCACATGGTTAAATACCTGTATAACCATGTTTGGCTTGTTTTTTTTTACTGTTTTTGTTACGTTTCACGCCTACTTGATGCGATTCTTGCCCATTCTCCTCAGCAGATTTGCAGAAGCTCTCCTCGGTCGCTTGGGGATCCCTTAAGGACGGCACTTTTTACACGTTTTCGCACAGACTCTCAGTACGATTCATAGCGGGACTTTCGCTTGGCCACTCGAGAACGTTCACTCTCTTATCCTAAATCCACTTTTCCGTGGCTTTAGTGCCATGCCTTCGGATCACTGTCCTGCCCACTTTTATGTATTTAACAGACTGAAGCAGGTCTTTCCACGAGGTACAACATCTATGATCTTTTCTAGCAGGGGAATGCTTAGCCACTTTTGTTGAGATCTCAGCGGGAAACAGGACTCAGAACCAGCCTAGAGCCAAAGACTCAGCCTGTTCTCGTATCAGTTCTCCCAAAAAAATCACCCCTACACTGTCACACATGGTTCAGTTCCCGGAAGGCTGCTGCTTCCCTTGATTCTAGGCTTCTGCTGGAGGTCAGCAGACTTGGACTCACACGCATCCCCTGAAGGACTTCCAGAAGAGCGTTCCCGCATCCTACCTCCTGCATCCTCTCCGGCTTGGCTCCGTCACACTGTTAGCCGTTAGCGGAATCTGTCTGCCTTCCCACACATGACTCTGCCAGTATGCGGCAGGTTGCTATGTCACCTGAAGCTACGATGCTCTCATTGGCACCTGCAGATGACCAGCGAGGACATAAACCCTCAACGCGCATAGTCTGCGGTTAGCCTGTATGTGACTACACATCCGATACCTTTATCAAACTCGAATTAAAAGGATATGACATGAAAAACTATTTCCGCTACCAACATCTGTGAGTGATGGTCTGCCAAAGCTTCATGGTGTAATACTGCCTTGGTGTTGTTTTCACTATTGAAATACTTTTTGATAGCTGTTTTCTATAGCACCTGAAGGACTTGGTTTACTTTTGTTGACTTGTGCTTTGTCAGTGGAAGTTTCTCGGCGGCAGGCTGTGATTTTTATCTTGCAGGTACACTCCCTGAAGTATCGGTCACCACGGCGACATACTGAATTCCGGATTGCGCTGCATTCAGAGTTTTTGCCTTGGAAACAATGTTTTTCTTTCCCCCCTGTTCTCCAAAAAGCCATTTAATCAAGGCGTGAAATTTCAGGCCTGGGCACCTTCACTCTGGCTCTTAAACAACTAATGCCCTCCGAGTTCCTCATTGCAATCATACAGGCTGACTGTCTCGGGGGAAGTGGGGGACTGAGAGGGTGGGGCTAAATGCCTAAAAGCGTTTGTGCTTGCTTATTTGTTTGTTTGTAACGCGAAAACGACACAATTGATTTTTCCTATAACTTCTTAAAATGCATTAACCTTTTGGAAAACAATAAAACAGGACGAAAAATAAATTTTATCCAGGCTATTGACATATAATAATTATTAATTATTAATAATGAACGACAGTTACCTTATGGTGAGACTGGCTTTTCTGCGGACTGTGTCGTAACATTTAGCGAGTACAAAGGTTGAAAAGCAAAGCCAGTTCCCATGAGGATAATTAATTTTTTTACTATAATCATCCAGAAATTATACTAATTAATACAGGGCTACCATGGGGAATACACAGCCTGAAATAACAGATTACTTCATTTTTAGTAAAGGACAGATGGAAAAGTACTGACCGTTAAATCACCGCTGCACGAACAAGACGCAATTGAACATCAGGCCAGAGGTACTAAGATACAATACTGCCATCTGGTGTTGCCGAACTTGAGGTACAGGTCTAAAACCTCATAGGTTTCATAGGTTTCATTTAACCTGTGGCATTCGGGGTACTGTTCAATAATAGTTAAGAAATCGTTAAATATGCAGACTTTCATCGTAATATTGTTATATCTTAATGCTAACTTAATACATTTAGTATCACACATACTCTATACATTTTTTTCCCATCTCATCCTGTGCTGTCTGGATTAGGCCCTAGCCCTCAGGACCCCAAACCAAGACAGGTTAGATTATGGATGTAGGGCTGCTGTATGGATGTATCCTCCTGGATGGATGGAAGGATGGAAGGATGGATGGATGAATGGATGGATTTTACTCAACATCTTCAATTTCATTTAAAAGATAATTATTACATGTAAGCTGCAAGTTGAAAAAAAACACTAAGCAATTCACCTGCACAAAATTACATTAATATTCCATATTTTTATTTTCTATTAATTTGTAAATATTTTATATGCATGAGATGTCACAAGATCAAACTGATATGCATTAAATGCACTGCACAGTGAAAGTTCCTCAAATCTGAGTTCAATTTTAATGAACGGACCACAAAGAGGAGATATAGAGTAGCACACGACAAACTGTTTGCACAGCTAGATACATCTTGCACTGCAGTGCAGAAAGGCCACCCGAATGGTTTCCCAAATACAGGACATAAAAACAGGTCATTTGCTGTTCATTAACCTGTAGCAATGAGAAGGTCCAGCCTTTTGCAGTATCTACTGACTTACGTATACGTTACGTATAAATGCAGTCCTGTTTTGCGTAAAACATTCACCTATATTCAGGCCTATATTACTACACCTTGAAACCAGCCTTACTGCGTATTCCTATATATGCAATAACATGGGCCAGTGAAATAGTAAACAGTGAAATAAGATTGCCACTGCTGTTCACTGCACAGTGCACTGCACAAACACATAGGTGAGTGTGTATATATTTATCATTATTTGAGCTTGGAATCTATGCAAGGAAGCAAATGACACAAATCGTGGGATACCCCGAATGGGATGCCAGTCCATGATATGGCACCCACTCAGAGACTATGGGTAATCTGGATATATGTGCACACACACACACAGGAATGAGTCAGTCAATGGTAAACTCCACATAAGTTCCAAAAGTTCCTGAGCGGTTTTTAATAACGTGTCAGTTGACGTTTGCCATTGTAAGCATTCTGGTAGCCGTGAGTGGGATTCAGACAGTTGTCATGTAATCTTTGTGCCACCATAATGCCTCTGGAAATGCTACGCAGCAGACAAGACTGAAAAGGCTTTCAATCTGCCACCCCAGTTTAATTAGCATCGCAAAGCCAATAAATAATACTCTCACTCAAGGGGCTGCTCTAGCACTCTGGCTTTGTTTAAATAATAGTAATAATAATAAAAAATCCCTTTTGCTTTCCAAAGAACAAGTTGTCTTGGGTATGTAATTACACATTGTCAAAATAAGTAATCTATTTCCCAGATTATGAGCAGCAGTCATATGCAGAGAAAGACACATCTTAGTGAAGACAATCACACACTCAGAAGCTGTATAGATTTATGTTTCTCAAGGGCTGTCGCTAATATGCTTTTGTTCGTGTTGTTTGTATAGCATATGAGCTCTCCATTAATCAATCATACCTCAGCGTGTAACTGTGAAGTCCATCTCTCTGTAATTTCAGGAAGGATAAGAAATATGGCTGCTACTTACTGTTGCGCTATTTGTGAACAGCATATTATATATTGTCCTCCTAGTACTAATTTTAAACTAAGCAGTCATGATTTAGTCATATAGCTCCATGTTCATCAGAATATAGCTCATGGGAGTTTTACTTACACAAAAATGTTCTGAGGGCAGAAGGGAAAATGGTTGGTTCAGAGAGGTAACCAATCAGACTGGAGAGGAGGTGGGTCCAAGCAACTAAAAGAGGCAGGAACAAGCCATTTGATTGATCCCGCCTCCTCTAATTGCTTAGACCCTCCTCTTCAGTCTCATTGATTATCTCTCTGAACCAATCGTTTTTTGTTCTACCCTCAGAACATTTTTGTGGAAGTAAAACTCCAACAAGCCCTTTTGTCCCTTTCAGGTTCTGCCAGGTACCTGAGAAAGATTTTGGCACATAAAAAGGACAATTTTGGACTGTAAAGATGGCTCATGACTGGATCAGAACCACTTCTTCACTGTTATAGCTTCAGCAAGAAGGCTGATAACCAAAATGTCAAGGAACAGGTTGGGTTGGGGGAGGGGGGGTGGCAGTTGCTCTGCTGAAAGATGATTCTGACCGTGAAGATGGCAGCAGATGAAATGCAGTGCTGACCTATCGAGCAGAAATGTCGGTAAATACGCCAAGCTAGCTTATATGTGTATACACATTCCGGAAAAATCTATGACCTTTTTGTTTGTTTTAAGGATCCACAGTCTTACATTTAAAACAGCAACTTCTTCTGTATGAAATAATTGTGTTATGTAGAAGTGCTAGGACAGTACAGGTAAACTTCCATCCAATCTAAAGGACCTGGATTTCGCTTAAGCACTTGCTGTGAGCTGATTGGTCAGTCTTCTATAATCATGCATGTGTCACTAATGTTAATGTGAAACAGCTGGATGAGTCCTTCAATGAGGGAAACAAACCAGTCAAAGCACAATGAAGCGGAATAAAGTGCACAACTATTACGTTATCAGATTTTTCTTCACAGTAGAGCTATTTTAAAATATGCATTCAGTTGCCACCAATACATAAACAGGTTGAATGTGCAGTGGTCTGCAAAGTAAATAGGTGTCAAATGTTTTATCTAAGGGTCTATAGGATTAAGTACTGTATGTTATGAGAAACTGCCTGCGGCCTCACAGACTGCTGGTGCTAAGTTCCCTGCAGGTGTTTCTGAGTTCTCTTAACTCCATGGAATCATGGGAAATGCGCCAGCTGCAACTGAAGGTTAGGGTGCCCCCCAAGCCGTAAGACTTCACCCCTAACAAGGATGGACTTTCCATCACTCACAAAAGCACCCTGTAAACAGTTTGCGCATTCAGAGACCAAATTCCTGCATAGTTTCATAAAAGCCCTGATTCAAGCACAATTTCTAAAAATATTAAAATAATTAGATTATTTGATAATAGGCTATTAATGGTTGCCCTAATTTTCAACCAGAACCATTCCCTGCTCCTTAAGGCAGGACATGAAGCAACTGAACTAGCTGAAAGATTTAAACTACTATGCCGTTTGTCATTCACTCCAACGTGTGGATACAGTGGAGATGGTCATTTGTATGCAACAAATATAGGTTCTAGAATGTTTTTTTTTTTCCCACAAAATCAAACAAGCATGAAGCTTGAAAGAGAAGGAATTTAATACTGGCAAATAAACAATGGTAAATTTGTTTTTTGTGGAAGGGTCAATACTGCTTTGTTCTGATTATGGGCAGAATTACTCTGTATATAAACCATCATCTTTTAATTAATTAGAGTCAATGTAGGAATTTTGACTTCACATACATAATTTAAAGAGGAAACATTATTCAACTGAAATACAATTCAATTAATCAATTCAATTGTATTCTTTGGAGAAGAAGTCACTATCATGAAAATGCTAGGACACATTTCAGATCTCAATCTGCAGCCGCTGATATGATATCACTGTGAACTGAAATGAGCTATTTAATACACGCTACTGTCAACAAACACGATGTTCGTCTGGGAGGAAATTTTCACAAGGACAGGTAATTCCATTGCTGACCATGCTGTCTATATTCGTTTAATAAAACTGAACACATTCCACTGCCTATTACAATGATGCCTTGATTCAAAGCATTTTTATTCCCCTTCAAGCTACTAAAATTGCCATTTTTCTGAGCTGTAGCTGATAAAAGACCAAATCTCCACTTTTTCAGATACTTTTTAGTAAATCTGAAAACAGATTGACTGAGGTAATAAAATCTCCCGGACGAAAAACGCTCGATAACGACTTTAAATAAAACGCATTCCAAGTTGCATGCAGAATGATTTGTAAATAAACTCTTTCATGCAATCATTTTTTTTTCAAACAGAAAGTAACATCCTTATGCAGATCAGTGACCATCTACCAGCCTGCAAGCCAGTCCCTCAATAATTAAATGATTCCACGGAAACGGGAAGTGGTGTGGCGTTTGGTTACAATTCTTCACTCAGCATGCAGACAACAACAAAACAAAAAAAAAACAGAAAACTATGTCTGAGACGCAGCTGTATGTGAGGCCGCTCCGTTTACTTTACTGGACGGGAATTTGACACCTGACACCACGAAGACTAGCATTTCAGCTGCATTCAGGCCTAATGCAGAAGCAATATTCTTTAGCATTCCCTTGACCTCACTCTAGAAGGGTAACTGTCATTGGAAATGAATTGTTCAACTGGGGGATGAAAAAATGTATTTAAAAAAATTGGTTACTCTTGTGTCATTTCCTGTTAAAAAAAAAAAAGAGGAAGGATAAGAAAAAATGCACCGGTTTCCCAAGTTTTTGTTTGCTTCGCTTAGTCTGTTTTCCTTCTGCCGTGGCTGTAGAAGTCATGATGGATGAAGCACGTGCTTAAAGGGAAAGGTGTTTTTTTTTTGCCAAACTAGTTTTTCTTCCAAGCGGTCAACTGGTATCCTATCACTGCTCTTCTGCTATTAGACAGGTATCTATTACAGGCTCATGAGCCAAAGCCTTTTCTGTTCTTGTGCTCCGTCTGGCCTTCTGGCGCAACCTGTGGCCAAATGATGCACATGCCCTGCCAGCAGGACTGCAAGGTAGGGGGCGCTGATTTCCCAAAAGAAAAACATAGCCAAGGCATTGCACGTTAAATGCCATACGGGTCAAAAACCAAACATCTACATTTGTTAGGATGTATGGCAACATTATGAGGAGACATTAAGAATTACTGGCAAACAGTAAAAACAGCTATAACCGAAATACCAAACAAGTTAAGGACAGGTTACCAGAGTTGGGTAATTCAGGTCCAGAGAGTAAAAGTCCAGACCAGGATTTTGTTTCAACCAACCAGTTGAGTATAAAGAGTCACAGTCACAGAGTACTCTGTTTATGCATGTATTCAAGTAT
>JAODKC010000053.1:534384-557254 GCA_026777985.1 Mormyrops attenuatus | reverse complement strand
GTTTCAACCAACCAGTTGAGTATAAAGAGTCACAGTCACAGAGACTCAACTGGTTGGTTGAAACAAAATCCTGGTCTGGACTTTTATTCTCTGGGCCTGAATTACCTAAGTTTGCAGTTTACATAATGGAACAAATATTCTCATAGTTATCCGAGATGGAAATTCATCTCACGTTATGAAACTGAAGTTTCAATTACAAATAACAGACCAATACACCGCCTCTTCCTGTATTTTAATGTTACCAGCTGCTATCACTTTTTTACATATATATATAAACATATATCTCTTAACATGTTTCATGTTTCCTGTCATAAATCATCGAATATTATACAGTATATCAGGTACATAAGAATTTGTCACAAAAATATTCGATTTACCCGTGTCTCAGGGTATCCCGAACATGTAAAAATAGTTGTTTTCCTCATCAAAGTTTATTACATAATCATTTTAATATAGAAACGTCTTGCTTTGTGTGATTGTAATTATACAAGAAGGCTGGAAAATGCTCTCTGTCTTATATACTTTAAGGTACATAATAAATTATATGCAAAACATGAAGACTATATAGCAGAATGAGCACATGAAATGAGAAATAAAACCAATGACAACAAAATATTTAATGTTTATTTATCATTAGTACGTTTGCATGTGTACATATGCATTCATATTATATTTACAATAAGAACACACAAAAAACAATTTAAACATTTGAAAACATTAAAAAAATATCCAAAGCCAGCACCAATTAGGTCATTTATAGTTGTGGATGCCGGATTTAATGGAAATTGAACCTTTATCAAAATGTATACCTACAGGAGAAGTACAAGGCAATGTTGTAAGTAAGGGATTATTTCAGGTAGGAAAGAGCACTTATTTACGATGTACAGGAGTGTAAACAAAAGAGTGAACAGTATCTTGGATCTCAACAGGTAATTAACGTTCCAAAATGGAAAAAAAAAAAAAGACTTATCCATTTTTAGACATTGCAGAGCCACAAAAAATCCAGAAGGAAAAGCAACTTTTTTATGTGTAAAGTGCTAATTTGCAGCAACTTTTAACTGCTCTTCCTTACAGTATTAATACTGAGAAGATACAAAAGGCCCGTTCAGTCACATGTGCATCGCTTTTCTTTTTTCCGCCACCTCTCTAGTCATGGCCTTTAATCATCCGCATACATACACATACACAGAAAAAATGTTTAAAAACCCCTGCAAAGACGCAAATGTGTTTTTATTTCTTCAAGTATTGACGTACATATAAATCAGGTTTTCCGCTTTCAGATGATTAAGGCTCATAGCGAAATGGCTTTTCAAAAGGTAAGGCCACAATTAATTATTTCCCCTCATACATTTTATTGCTTGTTTTACAAAAAAAAGAGACTTATTAGGTTTGTCAGAAATGATTTATCATACCACGTTAATAAATATTTTAAATTTTTAGTGCAACTAAATAAACACCCTTAAACATTACAACAGTTCTGTAAAAGTTATTAGCTGCTTTAAAACTTTTTAAACAAAACTGTGTCATAGTTGTAAAAAATTATAATAATTCAACAATGGAACAGATACGTAGCTGAACTATAGACTATATTCCAGTGCTAAGAATGAAGGGCATTTCACAATGTATCAATATGGGAAACACGCTCATTTAGGGCTTGCCTGTAAAATCATGAAACGGTTAATCTCAATGGACTGTAACAGTGAAAGTCTATTTTGCAACAGCTTATCCCAAAAATGTTATTGCGAGTTGGATAGATACAAAAAAAACTAAAACCTAGCAGCCTGCCTGCCTTGACGATCTTTGCTTTCACGCAACAAAGTTCGTTTTGAGATGGAAGTGAGCAAATGACCTTTGCTAATGAAGCCAAAGTAAATCAGAACAAACGAATATGCTCCCAGACTGAAATGAGGAGGAGGAGGAGAAGAAGAAGAAGAATAAGGAGAAGAAGGAGAAGAGCTCAGAATGGCATACATGAAAATATGGACAATTCCATTCATTCCATGATGCCATTCATTTTAACATAAACCTCTATAACCTATAAATGTAGCTCAACAAATAGAGCATTTGATTAACAATGCAAAGGTTGTGGGTTCAAAACCTGGAGAACACACATAAATTAAAACCCTTCCCTCTAACCACTTTGGATAAAAGCAGCAGGAAAATAAACCCAAGTAGACAAGGAAAAGTCAAGAATGCACAGTAGATAGAGCCCCAAAATTCCAATCACTACAAATGGCAATTATACCCCAAACAGGGTTCTAATCACATAGTATAGCTACACAATAATGATGAAAGTACCGTGTTCAAGAAAATACTTTGAGACAGTGGAATGCACGGTGCATAAACAGTCAAATGAGTTACATAGTATCTTATCAACCAGCCACTCCCCAAAACTTACAAGCAAAAAAGGCTTCAATTGAACATTTATTTACGGTTATTTACGAAACCCCTACAGGTTGTTCTAACAAAACAATCCCATGGTTTACATTTACTATTATCACTTTACATATGAACCTAGATTTTTTTTCCATTTCACTGTTGTCACTCTAACCTTTACAAGACCTGGCTTAGTTGTATTAATGCATTACTTAATCTGACGCAGAGTCATGTCCAAGTGAGACCTACCAAACACAATTACTTTTCGGCTGATAATTCCTAATTTGCTGCTATTATGACACTGGTAGATGTGACCTTATCAAGATTGTTTTATGTAACTCCTGTAAAAGACGAACATGTTGACATGTTTTCAGTGGCTAAAAAGGGGCTTATATAGTCAATCATTGGACATAAACAAAGTGTATGAATATATAAGAATAACACACACACATGGGTCACTTGGTCAACTAATAAGCCAGTTATAATTTTACATATGTGCTTACATATGTTTAATCAGAAATAGATTCTCATTTCTGAGTATTAGTTATACTATATGTAAGGTATAATGCTATACTCTACATAGATGTACATTTTTGATTCTGAAACTCTTCCCCTCGACTGACTTGCGCATCAGTTTTAGGGAAGGGTTCAATAAATGGTTATGTTCCAGTTGGGAGTGATTAAAATGAAAATTTATGTGTGCGTGTATATACACACACACACACACACACACACACACACACACTCAGAGAAAAGGGTAAAAATCCGTACCTTTGCTTGTCACTGGGTCTGTACCCTAAAGGATCTGGTTGTACCTAATAGGCCATTGTACCTTTTAAGGGACAGGAATTGACTCTGAGGAACATTTCTGTACCATCAATGGTACAGACAAGGCGGCTTGTACCGTTGGGATCTTACTCAGAGTCCATTTCTGTGCCTTAAAAGGTACAATTTAAAAGGATACAGCCCCAGTGACAAGGTACAAATTTTTACCTTTTTGTTCCTAAGACAGTGTGAGTGTGCGCGCGCGCGTGTGTGTGTGCGCGTGTGTATGTATGTAAGTAAAATATCTACATATGAAATATATACACATTCACATATGTACACACATACGCAAGCACGCATACATAAATATGCAGAGTCATACACACACACCATTTGTTATGATTTTGATGATAGGTCATTACAGCACTTGTTAAACTTTCATTTGATTGCTGCCAAACAAATATTGTAGTTAATTAAAATGGTGTTTTTTAGACTAGATAATAACATTTCGGTCCTGCCATCAAGTTTGTGTGACCAGTACATTTTTAAGGAGCTCCAACTCATATCAGTGCCAATTAACAGCATTCCATCCACATTTTTCTTTGTACGTCTGATCTGCAAACGTATCAATCCATCAGCTAGTGGACTTGGTGACGTATCTGTTCAACAGCAAAGACAAGCAGTTCTAGGGGATGAGCATGTCGTCAATGTAATAACTGTTAAATAAACCGGAAGCTTTACGCTGCCCGGGCCAATTCGCCCAATGGTGGGTGTGCCTCTGCGCATGTTTACTTTTCATGACTTAAAATCACTTGTAAAGTGCTAAACATATAACAGGAAACGGGTCCATCTTTACTGCTTCTTTCTCAGTATGAACTTTGCACATGTTCACTGCTCAGATTACGTGGGTTCGCCGGTTTTCCCAGGGCAGATCTGACTTCCGGAGTTATTTTTCAACAGTGATTCCACCAACAAAAATGCTGAAGAAGTTTTTGGGGAAGGATGGGGGGAAAAACGTCAATTTTCCTATTGGTTACCCCTTTAGCGTATGTCCTTTGACCCACGCCCAATGTTTGTTGTATCTCACGGTGATGTTATTTTAATGCATTTTATTTAAAGATGCCCTTCGAAGTGTACCTTCCCTGCACCGTTTCCGCTGTCGGTGTTGTGCCTGCCGCTTGGCGTCGGCCTTATTTCACTTTCTTGTCCTGCTTGATGTGGCTGATCCGTTTGTGCTTCCCGTTGGGAATGCCGTTGTGGCAGTGTCCGTTGGCCTTGCCCGCGGTGGATGCCGAGCGGCCCCGCGTTATGACGAGTCTCGCCACGCGGTAGGCGGCGTACGTGACGGCGAGCAGCGCGCCTGCCAGCGCCGCCACTATGTCTAGCAGGAAGTACTGGTGGGTGGGGATGCCGTAGACGGCGGAGCGCAGGTGGTCGGCACCCCTGTGCCGGAGGATATAGTCGATCCAGTAGACAGCCCGGCTTACTGGGTGTCCGGGCTGGTCTTTGTGGATGTTAGACAGGAGGCGTGCCTGCTGTCGGTACCTGTGGATCAAAAGACAGAACAATGCAAGACTCGAGAATCCAAAGCAAATGGGGTATGTAGCATTTACCCATACAAATCACATTATTATAAAACAGTATGAATACTACTAACATAATAATTTTGAATACATATTATTGAGTACAACATCATAATTTAAATATAAAATGTCTGTTTGCTCCCTAGGCCCTTGGACTGAGTGACTTTTAGAAATTCACTGTTAAATGCATATAAAACTTAAAACGACACTGAAGTTATCACAATAGCTTATAGCAACATAGCTGCGTTGCATCCGTACAGGATGAGAACCGTGAAAAATCAAAACGCTGTGCGCGCATAAGTGCTTTTGGACTAAATGCAACAACTAGTCAGCAGGTGGTGCTATTGCTCCACAGCCGAGAAACTCAATCGGCGACGGAGCTTTGAAATGATACAGTACATTTATTAGTGCTCAGTACTCAATAGACAGTTTACGATAAAAGACTTCTTACTTCATCTCTTTAGCTTAAATTATACAGAGCTTTCACGTGTCATGCAACGGCAATGCAGTAAGATTAACTGTGTTTGCTTTAGAATATAAAGTACAACTATATAGCTGGTAAAGTTCCTTTTCCAGTGAACACAGTACATGATTTGGCTATTTGTTATGTAACATGCTTAATCTTTTAATACACCATAGGTGCCCAATCTTATCCGCAAAGGGCCGGTGTGTATGCAGGTCTTTGGGATAACCTGTAGGTCAGCTGTTCAAACCCAGGTGTGAGGACTCTTCAGCGAATCAGTCCTCTAATTAGTAATATAATTAGGGAGTTGCAGCAAAAACTTGCACAGCCAACAGTCCTTTCTGAATAACACTGCCCACCCCTGCCACAGGCTATAACAGCAAGGGCCCCTATGTGCACTCACCTAGCGAGTTACCGACAGGAAATCAAACATCATGGACACTTTGACAGTGATTCATGTTACCTGTCGTCTTTTATGACCTTGACCATAGCTTGGTAGAGGTCTTCTTCAGTCATCATCTTCCACTCCAACATTATCCCCATGCCTTTTGCCTGTACTCTCGTCATGGTATCGTAGTGGTCCCCGAAAAGTGGGACCCCCACCACTGGGACGCCGTGGTACATGGCTTCATAGATGCTGTTGAGCCCCCCATGGCTGAGGAAAGCCCTGATATTTGGGTGACCTTGAAAATGCAGACAACGAAAAGAGACTCTCAACAGGGATGCCGACAGATCGTTCACATCTGCACCCACGCATAAGTACACACACATTCCTGCTCCGAGTCGAACAACAGTGATTCAATGTGATTTAATATACTAAATCAGAGGTGTATAACATGCTTCTTGCTTTTGGCCAGGGGACTTTTTGGTGCATGCGAAGTATCAAGTTTATTCATGTAAGAAAGGGTTACTCAACTATTTAACTGTTAGACACACTTAATGAGGATATACGTTATTTACGGCACGTAATATTAGGTGTGTCAGAGGAGTGTTTGCTAAATGTATCTTGTGAATTTACAGAAATAGTGTGGCAGCCATTTGCATTTAGCCTTAAACTGCTGACACTTAAAAAAAAAAAAAATGTAAAAAGGACTGGAAAGAAAATCCTCATTTACTGCATTGGTGGTGTTGTCAGGTTACTGATTGACCTGTAACTACACAATGAGTGATGTATTTCTTTTTTATACTCCACATCACCTGCTTTGGCTCTTCCCAGCCGCCGAAAAAAAACAACTGCGATTTAAGTCAAATTCCTTGTTACTTTCAATAATGCAAAATCAAAATGAACGTGTTCGCAGTGATTTGTGCATAACCCTGTATTACAGCAGTAAAAGACGGGATTTTGTTCATATGATTTTTCAGGAGGAAGCAGTTTTACTTAGATTCACCCGTTTGTTACTAAGCAACAGATGAAAGTGCAGAAAGGGAAAGATGGGACTGTCCGTCGGTTACGGCTTTATTACGCGCATTTTAGCCCGAAGCACAAAAAATCTGGGCATCTGTCTGACAAACAATTATAGGTTTTAAAGAATCTTTGATATTTCATCCACTGGAATATTAAGGGAAAGTTAAGTACAAGAATAATCATACAATTTCCAGAACATATTAGATTGTTGAAAATATTTGTAATTCAGGAATGCAGTATAGTATTCAGTGTCCAGAGAAACAGTCACAGGCCGAGTGGATGGATATAACATAATACTAAATCTGTAGGTGCATGTATCATTAGTCAAGAATCAAATGCCCAGACGCACAGGGATCTTGTTTGGTGTTTGGAGGATAACATCGCTAGGAAACAGAAATCCGAGTGGCTCCGGAGAAAGTAACATCTCTGGTGATTATTTCCCCAGACTGGCTACATCCGGGTCTGCAGCTCTACTGGCTGATGGGCAACACAGGGTTTACGTTGTCCCTTCTCACAAGAGACGGATTGTCTCCAGGCACCCCGGGGAAGCAGTAGAAGAGCGAGGGCACATGTCAGGGTCAACTGCATCATTTAAAGCTCACCACGGGGTAAATAAATCAAAGCCAGGAGGAACGGAGATCTGAGTCCCAACAACAGGTATGGTAGCGGCTTACTGAAGGACATTAGTAACACATTAGTTAAAACGATCAAATTAAGTAAAATGCATAAGAACAATCGCTGCCTTCGATGTGCTAATGACCGCCAATCCTAAACGACTTAACAAGCTAAAGATCAATTAATCTCTAATCCCAGCGACCATTAAATCCCTGGATTTTCTAGTTGACTGGTGAGGAAATTGCCAAGTTTGTTCAGCTGGACGAAAGTGGTACTGAAACACATGCACAGCTGTGCCAAAGCCAGAAATTTCTGATTCACCTTTAAGGTTTAACGCTGGTGCAAATTCAGATAAGACACAAGACTAAAGTGTGGCCACTAATAGGCAAATAACATGTATTAAAATAATCTGTGTAAGTATGCCAGTTATTTTATGCTTGGTTGTAATGATACCTACCGAGAAGGTCATTCTGTGGCATCCAGTCCACAAGTTTGGTGTTGTTTCCCAACTTTTTGGGTGCGATTCCTGAAAACCTGAGACAAAGCAGCATAGATCAAGTAAAGGAAACATGTCTTCTTGGTGTACACTGTGCACAATGTAGCGTTCACTAATTTACTAATGTAGCTTTATGCCCATTCTTAAAAACCGTTGATTAAATAAAGGCCATTATCAGCAGCTTCTCCTTCAGATCATTGGCTAATACAATTCCTGACACTGATATATTTTTTTCCTCTGGCACATGCTGCCCATCTGCATGCATCGACTTCCTGCGCCTTCCTGTCACAGGAGAGCACGACACGGTGCCCCGCGCATGCATTACTGCAGTGACAATAAACGACAAAAGCAACATTCAGAATGAACGGAATCAAAGAAACAATTCAGGCGTATTCCTCCCCTTCCCCCCCCGGCGTAATAGACTACTTCTGCAGCTGCCATCGCCAGGGCGGTCGAAGAACCTCAGCCGAAATGTAAAACGGCAAAGACGACAACTTATTAAAATAGTCATTTACTTAGGAAATTACTTCCAGCCCAATTTGCTCATTGTGTACAGTGCGTCTAGACCATTTGTAGCTTGTGTCTAGTAATGAAACATCCACAGCCTGTTGGTTCAGATTAGGATGCTGTTAATAATCATTGCGACTAATGGGACCAACATTAAGTTTTCAGTAAAAAGTGCCAAAATAAACAAATAAAGAAACAAACTAACGAATTAAACAAGCTGTTCGAGATGTATACTGTACTATTTTCAGCAAATGCCAACTGTAAGAATGAAATATCCAGCAAATAACCTTTTGTACTACTTGCTTTAAAACACGTTCTATAATAAGTAATTATTAATTATAACTAAATATAATGAAATATACTTAATTAATATAATTATAACTAAAAAAAAAAAGAGATGACAGACCACAGATTTTACATGACATTGGTTTTGGTCACTTCCTGTGCCCCATCCGGGGCAACGCTGTTGTGTCCTTGGGTAAATGAAATTTGAAGGAACAGAACTTGGATGAGTAACTAAACACACCTACACTTACTAGCCAACGACCACAAAAATACATTATTGATTGGATGGTCCAATTATTCTTTGCACAATGTTCTGTAGTATTAACCAAACCCTGAATTACTTAAACATTTATTTCAAATAGAGAAATAAAGTCAGCTTGGTGTCAGCTGTCCTTCATAACCAAACTTTGCCTTCCATAAAGACTATTGTTGAATCATAAAATACTGCACAACTGCATTACAGTTGTATGCCACATAGACGTTTTGGTCAGCAGACTGCATATCTGACGGTGGTCCCATAACATTATAATGGAGCTGAAAGCAGTCATGACGTAATAGTGCAAGGCGTTACTAGTGTGTTGGCGGTGATGCTTGTGTAAACAGGCCCATTGCGCTGACAGTCATATAAAAGTATAGTGCATACATAATATTTGACAATGATAACTGTTTTACAGGTTTATGTAGTTGCTGTACTTTATTGTTGTTATACTGTAACGTACACTTTCTACCTATAAAAAAAGTTTAGCGTAAAACAGTATGCCATGTTACACATAGTGTGTACGTTCGGACAGTGACTAAATTTACCAAACGACGCATTTCTCACAACATATCCCTGTCGTTCAGCAACACATGACTGTATACTGATTTCATAATGTACCCAGCAAGTTAGCTTGCACCAGTACTATTTTCTGCGATTGAATATACTTATGGGATATGCAATTCCAGGAGTTTAAAATGAACAACTTAACGTGATTTTTAGTTGCTACCGGAAGCAAAATGAGATTCCTGTGCACACATTGGTTTGGCTGATTTCTGTCAGATCTCGTGATCTGGGGGTGAAGTCAGGCAAGAGGAAATCGATTCTCTGATATCTTGTGTGTAGGGGGAGGTGACTTGTATTACGATTAGTCATAGCAGTAACTGGGGACCCAGCACTGCCATTTACATTTGGTTAGGTCCTTCCACCATACAGACATAGCCGATGCAAGGTTCATTTCCAGTCAACATTCATCCACCTTTCATAGCTGCCGTTTCAGTGCAGGATGAGCCTATTCCAATAGCTATAGAGCATGCCGGCCATTATTTAGACCCGTTCTTTATTCCAAAGGCGCTGGCTGTTCTTTGAGCACCGTGAGAAGGTGCACAGATACAAATGTGATGCGTCACGCCTAAGTACAGGATCCTCAAAAAGACGAAGCTACTGCTACTGCTAGCCACCCTTGTTCACCACAAAGGCAGCCTACTGGAAAGACTACTTGCAAATTTGTTAACGCCGTTGCTTCCCAGAGGCACCATGAATGAATAATCGAGGTGTGTCTCCTTAATTAACCCAAATCGGTGTGGCTTGCTATTTCTCCATTCCTCTTTTCTTTTGTTGGAATTTTGGCATTTTACTCAGGTTCCTCACTATTCCTCATTAACGTGTTTATTATACTTGGTGTTTATTTGATGAGTAATATTTAGCACCGAGGCATCACCCCTGGGACTCAGCATTAGCCGTTGCTTGCTTTGGGAATTCTTTTACGCTGATTCACGCCACGAGATAATAGAACCCTTAGCTCTAACTGAGGCCGCGTGCTATAAACTGGCACTGGCTCAAAGTCCTGTGAAGCAGCCATACTGAAAAATCACAACAGACTCCACAAAGAAAGGGGGTTTCTTCATAGATGTTGACTTTACAAGCATTCTTAGCAGGTCTAAAACTGTTGGCATTTTTTATTTGTAAGCAAAGCATGTAAAGAGCTACGGATAATGTGACGTCGCAATAAGTTCACAAACATTCAGAGAGACCGCAGACTCTGTTCAATTGTGATTAGGCTAATTATAATTTAGCAGGCTTACTACCAATGATTTGCTATAAAACTATACACAAATATGCCACTGTAATTCCCAGGCTATAATAGTGATAAATATATATGCAATACTAATACTTATATAACTTGATCAATGGTAAAAAATGCAGTGTCCATTCTGGAAATACAAATAAGTGAATGACCGCTAAAACTCGTTGAGTAAAATCTTAATACATCTTACATTTGACCATCTGTAACAAGCCGAGTGTAACTGTAGTTCGTTGTGACCCAAAGTGCACAAAAGCTAGTGAAATCTCTTTGTGCACCCATCAGCCACATAAGCTACATTACCGGAAAGATCAAGTTCAGCTCCTGACTAATCCCAGGCATGTAAACCGGATCATTAGGAGTGAGAGCGCATTTGCTTAAACCGGACAGATTAAACTATTAGCCACCCATGTGTCGGGAATTACTCGAGACCTGTGGAAGGAATAAATACATAGAGGACCAGGTCTTCAGCCAAAGTGAAGCTGCAAGCTGATTCATGCTTGATTCTCCTATCAGGAGAACACAGCTGCCATCCTATGCCACCAGCCCTCCGATACTACAGGCCAGATTCACACAATGGATATTCAACTGAGTGGACATCAAAGGTCTCGATCTTATTTCAAGCGGAAGCTGGAACTGAGCACCACCTACGAGTAATGGCTACAATGCAGTGTATGCATGTATCTATCCTGTTTGACAGGTATGGAGCTCAACAAGGGTATTACAATGCACCCTGATACCGACCGAAACTATTTCCTCATTCAAAATGCAATAACCTAGAAAACTCAATTGTGATGTTTCATTGAGTAACATTTCATTCTCTAAATGACTGAATGAAACAAAAAGCTGAAATAAAAAAGCAGAGAAAAAACTGTGCAGCAGATACTGTTACTCTTAAGGATTAACGGGGCCATAAATTGTTAGAATTTGCAGGGGTTGAGCACCTTCATCAGTAGAATCTGTGTCAGTTTTGCTTTAAACGAGGCAGTGAAAGTCCTGATTGCTGATGTCACGTTCTCAGTTCAATCACTGATCATGCAACTGAGACGTGAAATTGAGAGACTGAGGCCCATCAGTTGCTTGAGGCTGCTGTGGATGGGGAACATCTCATCAGAAACTAGACCAGTTGCAAGATTCACTAGTTACATCACTCCCCTCCTCCCTCCAGTCAAGGGAACTGGCTGTTTGGTCTTGCTTGATGAGCTTCCCGAGAGATTGAGCAGGTTGTGCTCGTTAAGTTATGGACTGGATGTTTTCTCATGTGAAAATGTGGTGCAGTTACTAAGATACTAATCCTTCCCATGGAGAAAACCGCAAACACAGTTGTTCACACCCATTTGTAAATGTTTAGCCAGGAAACTTACACTGTATGCTTAATATTCACCATGAAAAAGACGGTAAGAATTTGTAAGAATCACAAATATTAACCTATTACATTTTATATATTTTTTTTTCCCAAAGCGTTCTACAATTGAGGCAAATAGCACATATTAGCTATCAAAAATTAACTAATGTCCATATGAATTAACTAAATGTTAGTGTATAAGTACCACCTTAGAGATGTACGAAACTCACGCATTCAAATTTAACCACACCTAAAAGTAATCAAAATAAAGTTTAAAGTTTGTATCCTAGGGCACTATTCACATCTGAAGGTAAGTGCAATGGGGAGGGAAAAAAATCATGGATATCCAATTAGCATGAGACGCTGTTAAGTAGCAAAGATGTTTCCATGGAGTAATGTCAGGATCCCCATTAGCTGTAAAATGTCTGTAAAGACTTATAAAATGTCTTTGGATTTGATTTACTTTTTATTTGTATCGGAAATGTATCCGAGCGGGCGATACCTCAGCACCACACTAGTCCGAATGGAACAGTGTGAGTTTCCAGTGGCTGGAGTGCCAATCCTGCCACCAGCCCCCAAGTTATTCCCTGGAAGTTGGAGGACCTCCTTATAGGGCTGGAGGTAGATTAACGCCATACCCAGGATCAAGTAATTGTAGGTTAAGGGCCTTGCTCAAGTGCCCAACGGGGTAGGATCACTCCTGGCATTCACGGGATTCGACCCAGCAACCTAACCTGAGGCACCACTCGGCCCACAAATGTATGTACAAAGTTCAACAGATAATCTGCTACATACAGCACCCATCTTGATTATGCAAGTGCCATTTCATCCCTAAGAGTCTGAGCTTAATGCGCACACAGAAGAAATGTGAACATTTTTAAGAATGCAAGGCATTACACAAGGCAGGGCTTGTACTATTCTATTAGATACATCCGCCTGTTAGCATCAACAGCCTGTTCCTACAAACTGAGAATCAAGTGGACGAAAATCAAAACACAGCGCATGCAGATGGGATCAAGAGGTTCGGTTACTGTTCGACAGAGCTACAGAATGGCCGACACGTGTGATCTGAGCGATTTCGCGTGCTGTGATTACTGGTGCCAGACGTGGTGGTCCCAGCATCTCAGAAGCAACCACCATCCTGTACAGTGTGGAGCTTACAGAGGATGGTCTGATAAACAAAAACATTCCAGTTAATGGTACTTCAGAAGGCAAAAAAAAACCCTTAATGAGAGCAATCTCTTGGGGCTGGCCAGACTCATTAATGCCAACCGGAGTGCAAAAAACGTCATAGACCAGGCTCCATAAGGAATGTTTCCGGCACCTTGTTGAATCCATGCCTTGAAGGATCCAGACTGTTCTTTAGTCAGGAGGTCCTAACCTCTACTGGACAGATGTACCTCATACATTGACTACTGAGTCTATATTTCATCATGGATCACCTAATATTAACTGGTGGATGAACCCACTAATCGATGAAAGATGTAGATCTCTGAATACAGAACCTGTCACTTCATTCTACCATAGTCAGCGAGTTTCCCTATGTAATGATGCTATCCAAACTTCGGTCCATCAAGGATAATGCTGCTCATCCGCTTGGTTGGTCAGAAGAGCACTTCCAGTCAAAGGAATCCTCAACATGAAACCCTCCACTGAAGGCTTCAGGAAATCATTCCATCCGATGGCCATCCGACTGCTCAACAGTAAATCACTCTGGGCACATCTGCAGTTATACCTATTTTTATCAATATCTATTTGTCTTTTTTATGCAATATTTTACAGCAAAATTTGCACATTTTTCACCTTGGTCATCACCATATGCTTTTTAATATAGAAATTCTATTTGGCACGGTGTTGTGTCCATTTCTGTCTTTTCTCTATCTGTATGCTATGCAGTTTCTAATTACACACAATTTCCTCCAGGATAATAAAAGTATTCTGATTCTACCTTAAATCCCATGCTAATTGGACCTTAGAAAATGAGAAAAACCATACCTCCATATAACCTTCTGAGGAAGACGGCTCAATGCTCCCGCGAGTTTCTCTGCAATGTCATCAGACAGGTACTTCACGCCGGCTCCGAATGACACCAGCACAAACCCATTTTTTTCTGAACTGTTGGCCCATGTCAGAAATTCCTAGAGAAAGAGGAGATTACCTCGTTAACACAAGATGCAAAAACACTGCAGCAAAAGAAGAAACTTTCATTTTGACTCTAAATCTTCTGCTGTAAAAGAAATCAGTTCCATATAAATTGATTAAACTTTAACCACTGAAGATCAGATTTTTTTACTACTACTTCTTCTTACAAAAACTAACCAAAAGTTAAAAACTGAGAATCATCCAGATTAATGCCTCTTCTCATTTTTAATTAAAATACTACAGGCAACCTCTGAGGCTTTTTTTTGTCGGTTCCCACCTGCAGCTAAGAAATGCCAGTTTGAGTAAATGACCTTCCAGGGGAAACGGCTGAACACGCCTTTACCATTACAGTTGACCAGGTTGCTACTCCTCCTATAAAATTTCCCACAGCAAGAGGTAACATGGATGTTGTGCAATACCTACGGGCTAATCACAACCAACAACTGAAGCCCTTAATGAACGGGGGGGGGATTGCCTGCGGTGAAACTTGCCAAGCTTGATGCTGCAGATTAGCGGACTGACATCACAGTTTTTTTTTTTTTTTTATCATCTGAAGCGAAAGATTGATCCGTGTGCCAGATCAGTAATGACGACATGTCACAGGCCGGTGCTCTGTGACCTCTCAGTGGTGAACGAGCCAACGAAATCCCTCATCCTCCATTACGAAAAATGGTTGGTCGGCCAGTGCATTCTCTACTATTTTTAGTAGAGCAATTGAATGGGATAGTAGAGTACTGAAAGTTGTTTTTTTTTTTTAAAAAAATATATATAACTGCTAAACATTATAGTTATACAGAATAAGTATGTTTAGCAAATCGGTTATGTATACATTATCCAATTCAACTGCTCTTTTATTCCATCGCAAATGGCCATTAATATTTATATCACTAAATAAATAAAACTGAAGACAAATACAAGGATTTGTAAGCTGAATAGCAGTCGATTTCCACCTGATGATTTTACTAACGAAATGTCACTTTGAACCAAATTAAACTAACTCAAGTGAATTAACGACAGAACTCATTGCTAAGACAGACTAAAGAAAATATCTTAAAATTCCCAAAATGAAACAGATTTAGATTTTAGCTGTCACAATGTAACAGTTCAGTTATTTTAGAACATGCATTCAGTACAATCGGCCAACAAGGCCTGGTGCTCTTCACCTGATCATATTTGGCACTTTAAATTCGTAACTTTACATTAGAGGGCAGTGCAACCGAATGGTTGCTCAAGCTATGAATTAGGCAATTCAGCAAGTGGACCGCATCACCTCAGATGCTACAGATCAGTCTCATACCTGCCGCTGGTGAAGACCCAAAGTAAATCTAGCTATCTGCTTAATAGAGACGAGAAAAATCGGCACGCTACACAGCATTATTTATGAATAATTTAAAACTACGCAAATGTTTGAAATGTGTGTATCCAATACATTATGAAACATCGCAGCCATGAATGATACAACAGCACCGTTGCCAGGTGCTTGTCCTGTAACATGTGTCTGCACCTGTCGTAATGGTACAAATTCCACTCATGTCAACCTAGCCTGGGTGTGCACAGAAACTAGATCTCAGCCATCCGATAATTTTAATTCCTAGACTGATTGCACCGGCCTCTTTAAGCAGCTCGTTGCTTTACAGTGGGTCCGATTCATTTTTTGCATCCGTAAATATGGCATTTAGTATGCACACCAGGAAAGCATAGCGGAGAATACACAGTGACATTCAAAGTGCAATGTGATTTTAAAAATCTTTCATCGTAAGACTGATATTTAGTTGATCACAGACATACTGGATTTTTTTCCATACGGTCCATTTTAAACCAAGCACCAATGAATTAAACATGAATGAAACATAATTCCCAGCTTCAGGTCTCTATTACTTTATTTAGTGTAATAATACCCTAAACCCTGCTCAACAGTGGGCTGCTCAGGGTCACTGCTGCCCACGCTATGACTGCGCCCTTTAAGAGCTTGTATAATTTGCGCTTTTATTTATTTATTTATTTTTAAAAAAGCTTCATTTCAGCAAATCGTGGACGTACAGCTGCATGGGGGGGGGGGGCAAGCTGGCCTGGCACTGACAAGCAGCTCCAGACACCAGACACTGGGTCCTGTGTCTGTTAGACAAAGTAAACAATGACCACATTTAAAAAGGCGATTTTACAATGCTTCATTGGAGACGCAGCATTCCAGAAGCGCACAGTAGATACTGCCTGCTTCTTCTTGTAACCCACTTATACTAACCTCCAAGTCACCTCCGAAATGACTGAAGCGGGATTTAATAGTCTTAGAGTATATGTTAATTGTGGCATCCCCAACCACAAATTTTATTACTATGCAGAGCGATTTTTCTTTCAAAAAAAAAAAACAAAACAGAAATAAGCACATCATTCAATCCTTCATAGCACAGTAATTATTAACTTCTACTACAAGATGTTGTATAGCAATAGAGGTCTTGTTTGGGCACTGGAAATTCATCCATCCATTTTTTGAAACCGCTTGTCTTGTTCAGGGTTGCAGTGGGTACACAGTCTACAGGCACAACCCAGTATGGAGGACCAGCCCATCACAGGGCGGGGACACACACACACACACACACACACACACACACACACACACCTATGGACAATTTGGCAACTCCAATTAACCTCAGCATGTTTTTGGACTGTGGGGGGAAACCGGAGTATCAGGAGGAAACCACATGACGACACGGGGAGACCATGCAAATTCCACACACAGAACCCTGAGAGACTCGAATGCTGGTCCCAATGGTGTGCGGCAACAGTGCTAACCACTGCACCATCATGGCGGCCCCACTAAGAACCTCTAAGGCTTGAAACCCTACTACAAGATGTTGTACAGCGTTAGAGGTCTTTTTTGCGTTAGATCACTGGAAACCCATATGGCAAGGTTATGACCCAGACCCAATATATACAGGGTTAACCAAACCAAAAGGGGCAGACCAAGCTCGTAACATGAATAACGGACCAAAACAATACGAAAACCACCAGGAGCAACAACATACAAACATGGGCAAAAGACAGGCACAAGTTATGGCGCTGAGCATCGAAAATCGAAACTCCCGACACTGGCTCCTCAAGTGGCTAAATACTGTCGCCCAATAATGACGTCATCGGGCTGAGACAGTCACACAGGCTGGTGAAGAGGCGCAGGAGAGTAGGAAGGCCTAGACTGGAGTCAGGAAGCGACCGACCTGCACACATAGAACCATACACAACACGACAGACAACCCGCCCCTAGCAGTTTGGAACAGGCATTAAGCACCCACCTGTGGAAGCGGGTTTGGAGGTTTAGTAAGAATGCCTCCAACATATACCACGTGAGGTAGGGTGGGACGGGGGAACTCCAGAGCCATGTCGGTGCAAAGCATCCACAGCCGGCTACCTTGCACCAACTCGTGCATTGATGTTTCAGGCTGGATGTTGTGCTTCTTCATGATCCAGTCGTACTTAGGTAGCACCAGAAACTGCACACCGAAGCGGGAAACCATATAGACAGCAGTGTTTATAATCCTCTGGAAGAAGGTCATCTTGTCAGTTTGCAGGGAGTTAAACTCTGGGACATAGGACAGAGGAGCAGGTGCGCCAACTTCAGCTGGGTACCATAGTCCCGTGCTGAAGACCGCATACCTAACTCCCAGGAGGTGGGCAATGACAAAGCCACACATCTCATTGGGGTCAACAAGGAGCAGATCAAACTTCTCTTCCTTGAGGCGGGTAATTAGCGCCTTGCTCCCCACCATGACGTCACAGTTCTGGGAGTAGTGGTCCAAGATGTCGGACAGCTCCAAAGCCGTCCAGCGTCCTGAGAAGATATTTTTCACCTTGGACTGCAGGAAGTTGTCCGCGGACGTGCTGTTGAAAATGCCAGGGTAGCGCTGTAGGCGATAGTGTTCTGACGGGGGCACGTCTCTTCCTTCCGAGACCAGGAACACGGTGTCGTGGCCCTCTCGATGCAGAGCGGAGGCGACGGTTTTGAAGATGTACAGGTGGCTCTCGAACATGATTGGAGGCACGATCACGATTTTGGCAGCCCATGTCAAGCTAGCAGCAGCACACCACAGAAACACAGCGATGGCGGCACACAACTTCATGGCTGTGCGTCGAAAAAGGGGAAAAGAAACAAGTGGTGACAATCCAGAAAAGAAACTTCTCTGTATTTCCACCATAACTCATCATTCCGTACTAATTCTCTCCAAAACCGCATAACAAAACCATTAGCATTTTAGCTAATCTCCTGTAAGCTTTTTCAAACACATTTTGCATCTTTGTTTCCCACTAACACCACAAAGTCCTCTCCACCCTGAACGCTAACGTGACGCTAACATGTAATTTAGCATAAAAAAAGCTATGCTCTTGTGCGCTTTAGAGTGCGATGAATATTGACTTGCCATAAAGCTCTCAATTTGCCTGATGGAAATATACTAAACGAAAGGCAGAGAGAAAATAGCACCACCACTAACAAATACTTTATCATAACCGCATATTGTTTCTCATAGATTTGTTTTCATTTTGCATTCTTTTGTTACTCTATTATTTGATTGGTTTGCGAAACCCATTTTCACTATGGAAACCTCAGGATGGACGTTTGATGGATCTGCACCTGCCTTACTTTTTTATTATGCATACAATTCGTCAAACCCCCAGTATTCATTCTTTAAAACGCAAGAAATTATGATTCTTATAAGAAACTTGACCTACTAAGATTTGTAGACAGTAAATGAAAATTAACAATTTGCACACATCTGGGTTTCTTAAATACAGTGAACGTTTAGTTCTATTGCAGGTTTATTCAAATATTTCTATTATTATATACAGTTTAGGGTACAATCAGTTTATTTCATAATGCAGCAGTAATTACCCCAGTCTAGCTAATCAGCCAATTACAAGCATATTAAATAATTCAGCTGCAATCTGCACAGAGTTAACACTATATAGATCCTTGCAGTTAATGAATATTCAAAAACAAAGCCCTCTGAACTGAATGCAAACTAGTATGAAGTGAGACAAAAAGCCAGCTGGTTTGTGCAAAAGCATTAGCAAAGCTCAGTCAGCAAAATTTTAGAATTGCTGCCACCCATTTGCAGCAGTCCCACTTTAAGAAGGTATTGCGCACAGTCAGGTGTCATTTGTCGTCATGGCTTCCTTGATGAACAGAAGATGCCCAAGGGCAACGGGGCAAGGACACTTGGGCGAAGCGACGCCCACGGGGTTCAGGATTAAGTCCTTAAACCTGTCGGACTGGATTTACCTCCTTGCTACGTATGGACGTAAACAGTGCGAGGCACGTACATTCAGTCCGAGATGGAGATGGAGATAATTTGCATTCGTGAAGAAATCATTTGTGAATAGTTTTGTTAGCATCCGTGTCTCACCGAAACAGTTTCACACGTGTGCCGTCTCACACCCCCCCCGAAAGGGCAGCCTATATAACTCACACACTAGATGTAGACCAGAAGTAACAGCATCCCGTTTCAGTTTATAAACACGAAGATAGGCAAACAATTTAAATGTATTGTTTTACCACCTAATACGGGAAGTGGGAGGCTTTTTAAGACTATTACCCCGGATTACCGTGAAGAATATGCAAACAAACCATATCATATTTTGGCCAGACATTGCGTACAATTCAAAACATCACGCGCAAGTCAATTCAATAAAACTTTCTCACTCTTTCAACGCGAAAAGAAAAGGCAGCCCTCTCCATCGCGTCAGTCAAAAAGCATATTTACAACATGTTCTTTTCAAGGGGACGCCGCACCCTGGCACAGGTGCTGCTGTTTAACCGAAACCCATTATGTAAAAGGGACTTAATGTGTGTTTTGTTGTGTCACACAGGAAGACGCAACAGCATGAAATGTCCTTACTATGCCTATGTGTCATTAGTCATTTCGCAGTCAGGTAGTCTGGCTGGAAAAAAAAAACCCATATTCAAATACGCACGTACTACATAATATTATTATTACTATAATAATAATAATAATAATAATAATAATAATAATAATAATAATGAAAATTAAACACTTTATAATTCACCTCCACTCAGTCACCGTTGTTTTCCGTGCGATCTCGACATAAAGAAAATAAAAGCGCACCGCACCGGGTTTAGTAACCTGCGGCTCCGCGGCTGCCGGGACGGGGCCGCCCGCACACGCTGCGCCGGTGGACCTGCGCGCACCTACCGAACCCCCCCCCGATCCCTTCCTCACCTTGTTAGTTGACCTGGACTGGCGATTATTTTGAGTCTGCTCCCCCGAAACACGCCAAAGTTTCAAGTTATGGAAGTATATCCAGTTAAATATTGCCCGTGCGGCTCGAGAGCCACCTGTTCCCAGTCTGAGCTTCTTCCCGAAGGTCGGAACTCGGGATCAAACCCCGTCTGCCTGTTAAAAGGAGGCGGAGCAGAGCCGTCGGCGGTAATGGCGGAGGTTTCTTTTCCTTTCTTTTTTTTTTGCTTAACAATGAATGGTAAAATAAACCGTACACTAGGTACCTCTCAGCCGTTTAAGACTGAACAACCGCAATACCGGCGCTGCTTACTGGTTACCACACCATCCCCAGTTCATATAACTGCCATCAGCACTCCGTGTATTTCCTGGAACTTTGAGCTGTTTTCATAAGGGAGGAAAATAGGAGTGATAGTGTGCATGCATTTTATGTGAGCTGGGTTGCTATTTATTCAGGATTGTTTTGTAGACAAAACAAGGGATTGGGAGTAAAAAAGAAAAAAAAGCAAAGTATATATTTAAACACAACACATTGTGATCTAGTGTGCTACTGCTGGGTGGGACAGGCAGGGCTCACGGATGAAGACTAAGAAGAGCATTGACGGGTTAGGCCTACGGCATGGGCACGTTAGACACATACTACCGCATTTCTAAACAAAGTGACATTCCTAGTTCCATGGATGCATTGGACAGTGGGCTGCATCCTTTAATATTATGGGCGGTTTAATGAATTAGATGTGTGGCTTTTCAAGTTAATTGACGTTAGCGTTGATAAAAAAATAAAATTCCGCGTGTGCACGGAGCTCATTCCAGCATATATGTAATTCCACCTCAAACTACGATGTATTTTCACTTTCCAATCTGTTGAGTACTTTGGATCCTTCCCATTGTACACTCCAATGACAGCATTTTACTCATGCATTTTACTATGTATGCATTGTGGGGTAAAAGATAAATAAATTGATATTCAATAGCCCTTACACGTACCTCAATGATCACTCCCAGGAAGTTACTTTTGACCTACAATTGAGTCAATCTTTGCTTGGTGCAGAAGCTCATATATCAAAAGAGGACCGTTTTAAAACCATGAATGATACTAAGGGTGCCAGTGTAGTTTGTGTCAGCACACGCGTATTCGTCGTGCAAAGACGGACGAGGTACGCAAGAAGACGAAGATAAACTTAATTGTTTCTCAATTTCTGAGATAAATAAATACTAAAATACTTTATTGCCCCTAGTTTTGTCAAGCCTCGTGGTTAATAGAATAAATGCTAGTGTTTAAACAAATAATAATCACAACACAAGTGTTATTGCATTTACATGTATATTACACTGTAGGCTACGGTACATAAATACCGTATCCGTTGTAAACTTTTAATTTCATTCATTTTTATTTTATTCATGCTGATCTCTTTTCCATTTCTTGACCAGAAATACTTGCAAAATACTTGCGGAAATAAGTGTTGCTTAAACAGCCACACATTATATCATTGATTACTCACTGACAGTAACTGTATACTGCATGATTGTTCACCAGTGTAGTTATTTTGTTTTTTTGACACGTTACTGCAACGTGCCTTTCCTTGGGGATGTCTGCCACCTGCTGGCCAACAATAAAACACGATTAATTCCGCTGCCAAGTTAAACCCCGCTGGGTCGCCTTGCATGGGCCGTAGTTCAGCAGCTATTGTTAATTGTTTGTGTTTGAGCGGTATCATTTGCTGTAGCATTTTCAATGACTGTTACAGAAATATGGGTTACAAATATCTGCATTACTCCCCTTAAATCTCAATGTCACAATTGGACATGACTTACAGTGGCACGTTATTTAGACTTTATATTGCTGTTCTTGTGTCTGATAAAAATTAACTGATTGCTGTAAGTGAGTCTTCATGCTAAGAGATGAGCGTTGTTGGGTATTTGTGAGTACTGAATACGTTTGAGACCATTTTTTATTTTGGGCGTTTATTGACGAGACTCCATTTTTTTCTCGAGAATCTACAGGTTTTGAATACATTTGACTAATTGGTGTTGTATTCATTTAAAATAGCCCCCTCCATCATTAATGCTGTACTTTGGTGAGACAATTTTCAATTTTGCGATCGCAAAGTAGTTAGTATGGTTCAGAAGTTGCTGACGTCGACATTTCTACACGAAAAAGCGAACACTGTGTGTAATAAACCTTACAGACACATTCTTTTCATAACAAAATTAATGGAACACCAACCCTGCTTTGAAACATTACATTTATTAACTTTAGTCATTTTAAACGGTCATTAGTGAAATAATTTATTGACATTAATGACATTATTTCCTGAACTTATTTAAATGATAGCTCTAAGTAGCTCGCTATCATATAATATACTGTAAGAATAACTGTCGTAGTACACCATCGAAGAGTCTAAGAAGCTGCTCTGGTAGTAGATGGTTGTGGGATCAAGATTAGTGGATGAAACATCAACAACCTTCAATCTGCTGATTACACCATACTTGTATGAAAATAATTAATACATAAGAACATAAGAAATTTACAAACGAGAGGAGGCCATTCGGCCCATCAAGCTCGTTTGGGGAGAACCTAAC
>JAODKC010000053.1:497565-534284 GCA_026777985.1 Mormyrops attenuatus | reverse complement strand
ATGGAAGCATCAACATATACACCGAGGTCTTTCTCGTAATCAGCTACCTTTATTTCCGTGGAACCCATAAAATATCTGTACTTAAATAGTCTCAAGATACTTATAAGGATAGTTAAAAATCAGAATAGGAAGATGGGACTTCAGATAAATTTGAAGCAAACAAAGGTTATGACCACTTCAGCTAACTTTCTTGTTGATAGTGAAGTCACAGATGCTATAGGCAGACCTTTTATCATCGGATCTGTCATTGACAGCTGTCCAGGAAGGATCTAGGTGTCAAGAAACATATTACAGAGTAACATTTGGCAGACCTGCGATGAATTCTTCAAAAGCAGGGCTAGACTGCCATCTGGCATGGGCTTGTGAAATGTACCATGTACCCCCCCCCCACACACACACACACCTCTCCATGCATGAACATGACAAAGCAGAACATGAAGACCATGACGAAGCAGCATCTTCGACTTTGAAGGACACTATGGCAGCAAATCAAACGGATCAAGCCTGACTTGTCATAAGAAGCACGATTATGCAAAGACCCAGAAAACTAGGGAAGACTGCAACTCTTGGGAATGTCGTACAGGAGAAGAGGATGACGAGGATAAAGCTGGAGGGACTCAATCATCACGACAGTGAGCAGGAGGCCTTCTGGAATCTTAAAGATTCCAGCAGAACATTTTGGTGGAGCCCTGCCTGTTTGGCGTTCAAATCAACTTGATGCCACCTAAAAACAACAGTAATAATAATATTAATAATTGTAATAATTATAATAACTAACAAAATGATTACCCAATCAATAATAGGACATTCTCATGTACCTATCTGTTGCTCATTTTGTTAACTAACAAATAGCAAACCTTTCTTCTCTGCCAAGTTAATATCTTGTATACACTACATGTAAAATCTCTGTAAAGGGCGTAATATATTTTTATAGTCTACGCACACTTATACAGTAAAAATAGGTTCCCTTCATAACTTTACATCTTTTGCATTTTCTGTGTTCAGTTTTGCTCTGATACGACGCCTTCCACAACGCCCCTGTGTACATACCGCTGGAGACAAAGATATGCTACCAAGCTCCAGTGCTAACAATGACTTATTGATAGGCTGTAAGTTACCAGCCATACAAACAAATGTTTCTTTACAACACAGACCATTTGTCCTGCTATCCCTCCTTGGGGTCAGGGTTGGAGGGGGGGTGGGGCGGAAAAAAAATGCCTTGAGTCATCACATTGCTTTTTCGCTTTATTGGTCAATATTCAATATTCAGTTGCTACTGTGATGGGTTGGCACCCCATCCTGGGTTGTTCCCTACATTGCACCCATGGTCTCTGGTCTCTGTGGACCCTGAATAGGACAAGTGCTTACAGAAGATGGAGGGATGGATAGATGGATGGATGGATTCAGTTACCAACCTTGTATCTAAGGATGTAGCCTGTCTTCCATGTTCAATTTTTTTAAAAATGTAATTTTTTAGGTGGTTGATGCTCATTAATAAACAGACGTCACACAAAATCATAAAACATGACTCTCAGTGCAATTATTAGGAAGGAAGATTAACTGATTTATAATAAACTCATTGTAAAAATTAATCATTGTAAGTGGCTTGACACTATACCTATGGGCCTTTTGACACAATTTTTGCAAGCATGTCATTATCAAAGTTTTATCTATGCCAAATATTGAGACTTACACAAATATGTCCTATTTGTGTGTTGTTAGCAACATTGAAAGCAATGTTTTAGCTTCTGAAACTGAAGTAGCCCTGACACCAAATGTTTTCTTCAACCACTTAATGCTAATTGATGAGCACAGAAATAGAATGTATAAGATTGATTATAGATGTGGTTCTAGGTTAACCACTATGTAGCCTAATTTGATGAAAACCTATGTTTCGATGGAATATAACAAATTAGCCATTGACACAGTTTAGCTACATAAAAGAATACTGAAGGTTCTTACAGTGGTTTCACATTATAATAAAGTGTCAATCTTGTGATTAACTTTGTGGGCTGCAAGATAACAAGGACTCCAGTTTGACTGGAACCAATGATAGAAAAATTGTTGTATAAATAGTCCTGTTCATGACATAATGTAAGCAACAGTAAGCTATCCAGCATTTTGTACCCACTGGAAAAAAAAACACACAATGGTTATTGTGTTAAGCTGTTCAGAAGATCTATTAAAAGCAGATACAATGTTCTTTATTGTCTTTTGAGTTTATAATATCATTTGTTGTTTTCAGTGGTGCAGTTTTGTTTGAAAACTGTAAGCAGGCTGGGCTGGTTAACTGTAGCTGCATGACATGTGGTTACAGTAAATGGATTCTTTGGTTTGCTGTGTAAATTTGTTCAGTGTAGCTACAGCTCTGGAAAAAATTATGAGAGCACTCCATTTTTTTAAATGCCTTTTTAAAATCCTGATTTAATTGTGGTTCTGCTGGGAGAAGGGAACACTGCGCAGCAGGCTGCTTCCAGGCTCAAAGACAGCAGCACACAAGAACCAGGTGAAGCAGGAGATATTCTGAGTGACCAGAAACCAGCCAGGTAGAGGGCAGAAGTGACTTTCTAATGCCAGAGATTACAGTCAACTTATCTGGCAGTGTCTCATAAATCAGAGGATGACATCAATTGACCTTCAAAAGGAATGGGAAACATTAAGTGCAGGTGCGAAGTGCACTGCTAGGACAGTTTGTATCAGGTTCATAGAAGCAGGACTGAAGTCCCATAAAGCAAGGAAGCAAGCAAGGAAGCAGTCCTTCATCAATGAGAAACATGGAAGAGCCAGGTTGAAGTTTGCAAAAAAAAAAAGATCTATATTGCACAGGCTCAAACCCATGAATTGACAAATGAGTGAAACTGAAAATTTTGTGATGGTCTCTTAATTTTTTCCAGAACTGTACATTCAGATATCATCACTAAGAAAACTGAATGGAAGAAAATGATGGTGGAAAATTTCAGTGTGTCTCCTGAATTTTAGACTTTAGGTCGATCAAAGATGAATAGAGAGCAATAGCTTTTTAAGAATAATGATAAAAGGAGTCAATTTTGTTGGGAATGATGCCAAAGATGTTAATTACGCAATTTCTATAATAAGAACAGTGGCCTCTTCGATATCTGAAAAGTTTTTCCGAAATTGTCAGCGAGACAGTTTCTACTGTAGTTTTGCAATCTAATCTCCCATTACTGCTTTTTCTGAGAGATCTCTTTAAATAACTTTTCTGTCAGTATTCCTCAGTGGTTATTATTGTAAGTTGCTCATCCAAAAGTAAACCATTCTCCCACTGTCCCTGAGTGTCCCAGAGTAGGTGGGAGTATCAAGTGAGACATTTGAGATCCACATCAATTGTTAATCAACCGTTGATACTTAAACTAGATACCCAAACTGAAATGTCTGTGAACAGAGTGAGACGGAAGTTATATGGATGCTGTAGGTCCCAAGGCTGGACTGTGTTTCTAAATATTTAATATGATGTAGCTGATATAGAGTGATGATTTGTTAAAAGCCTCTGTTAATCATTTACATTAGCTGATTCAGGTTGTGTCTCAAATGTTATCACATTAAATGGCTGACTTAAAGGAACACTTCACAAACAGTTTCATATAGTCATTTTTCTTTAATAAATGGCAGGCGTTGTCTTGTCAGTATTTTGCTGAGGTGATTATTTGCATATTCTATACCATTTATGCCTCATTGAGACTTACGCCAGTGTGGCAGTTCCGCATTAATGAAGTCTTGAGGAAAAAGGCAGAGACTCTCAGTGGTTTTAGAATAAATTGCAACCCTATTATGCATAATGTAGATGCATAACGTGGATGTTTGGAACATGGAAGATGAACCCCATACTGTAGTAGGTCACTTGGCTGCTGGAACTTACTACAATTAGCAGAACTGTTTGTTTGTTACAATGGACTGTTTTGTTTGGTTTTCGTGAGAGTGCCTCACACCTCCAGGTTTAAGGGTTCAAATCCAGCACCCACTGTGTTCACTGGAGTTTTCATGTTCTTCCAGTGATTTGTGCCCCCCCCCCCAAAAAAAAAAAAACATGCAGTGAGGCAGAATGCAGCCTATGATGCCCATATGACGTGTGCCCTGTTATGGACTGGCACTCCGTCCCTCCGCCCTGCGCTTTACTGGATGGGCTCCAGACTCACCAAAACCCTGTACTGCAGGGCTCCAACACAGTTTGAAGATTTCCCTGCACATATACACAACCTGGTATTAAGATGTGTTTGATCAGGGAAATCTACAAACTATGTTGGACTATGGCCATCCTGGACTGGAATTGCGGAATCCTGCTGTACCAGATAGGCTTTTGCAAGACAGATGAAATTATGCAAACCGTTTTGTAAAACACAACTTTTACAACTTAAAAGTAACCCTTTTCAATTGCCAAAGATTGCATTTTGGAGTTGATCATGTTGGTGTTGGTGAGAATTTGAATTTGGCCATCTTGTCAAAAATGTTTGATATATAAGATTAACAATAGAGTTTGCATAGGTTTTAAATATTGCTATTTTACATCCATTATATAACACTTTTGTTTTCATCAGGATTCTATTTATTTCAACCATTTCCTTGATACTTTGGTTCTTGGTGAACAGTCCTAAGTCTGGGAACTGTAAAACAGTTTGTGTACCGAGAATAATTTATCAGTGACTCAGAGCACGTAGCTACTGAATCTGTAAAACAGGGTACAGTGTATTCATGTTTTCATTTTGCATGAGGTATTCAAATGGGCAAAGGCTGTATAGCCTGCCTACAGAAGCGTTTTTTCAAGAGACGTCAAAACATTTTTGTCATTTTGAGTCAGTTTTTTGTGTTATTGGCGCCATCTGCTGGTAACCTGCATATTTATGGCACTTGAAACTACCGTACGTATTCTATCATTAAATTTCTTTATGTTACTTTATGTACTAAGTGTTGAACTGTTATAATAAAGGTATTGCAGCTGAAATATTAAACCAAATGCATGTTTTTTTCAGTAAATCTACAGTTAAGTTTTAATCTGTCTCTCGGTGGCACGGATCTCATGATTTTCATTTATCAGATTACGTAAGCGTTGTATATGGAGTGCAATTTATGTGAATGTAGTTGTCGTAACTATGGTCTGCTATCACCATTTAATTAGATTTCCTAACCTATTAGTTTCGACGGAGACACCTGCACCTAATTTATGCAGCACTAGAGGGCAGTATTGCCTGCCTTTTCAGAACACGGCAATCCTGCCAATCAGTCAGCTCTTGTTGGTTACCGGAGCGATTAATGGGAACCCATTTTAATGATGAGAAAGGATTCTAGTAGTATATTTATATCACAGCCACACTTCTACTTCATATGACTGTTAAAAACTTCCAAACCTAACAAATCCTGGACTCCTTCCACAAATAAATTTTCGGGGCTACTGCCCGCTTTTTTATTATTTTTATTTTTTTTATGTTTTGAAATAGCTGCCTGTATGAAACGGATAGCAAGGACAATGAATAACTTCGGTTATGGTTCACTAAGAGAATCACAATGGATTTATGTACAGAACAAGCTAATTTATGATCAGAGTTTTTGTATGTGTGTGTGTGAGAGAGTAGGTGAATAAAACTGTTCCCCAGTTTTCTGTAGGTGTGAATATCTTTGTGAATGGCGGCCGTATTTTCGGGTATAGGCTCATCGCGACCCTACATACTGTATGACATATAGCAAATGAATGGCTGGATAGTCGAGGAAAACTGACAAAACACATTCATATCTTAGCATTTATATGTATTAGATGCATGATGAAAATATGTGATAAAGACATAATGAAACATTGCACTTTTAGAAACATTGCGTCATGTATTCTTTGTTGGGACGAAAAGGATACAGTTACTTGACAATTCTTTCTCAATATGGGCTACAACAGGAGCGGTGTTATTAAATAAGAGTTTAATGTTTTCTGGCCCTTGCGCAGTCCACTTGAACCTAGAAGACTCTCAAAGTCGGAACTAGCTTTCTCATACTATATCGCCAACACCCTGTCCGGGCTTGTTCCGGTATCCATGGCAACCAGGGTCATTCATTTACCTTGTTATAAAATGAAATTCCGGTTTTAGAAAAGAGCACACAAGTCTCTCTCTTCATGATGTAGTTGAAGGTGTTTTAGGACTGTCTGTTCTGCTGTGCCTCTAGGCTAGACCTTATCAGTTTGAACGATTCAACCAAAACCACAAAAGGTGCCAGGATCAGTGCTGTATGGTAAAAACCAGTATTGTTTCTAATGTAAAGTTTTGTTGTACATATTTGCGTTATACAGATAAATTCCAAATAAGTGACAATGCATTCTCAGGTGTGTTTCAGTGTAAATGCGAAATAGTCATGACATATATATGAATAAACAGCCGTGATATATTTGTTTCATGTTTCAGTTTCATTAATAATAATAGTGCTAAATGAATAATTACAATGATGTTATAAGCTGTAAAAATATTTATACTGAAATATAACCTGTTTTCTTATTAGATGACATTCATATGACGGTTTGAGGCTGTGTGCGTGTATGGATTTGATTATCGTGCACAGGAAATATGACAGTGTGGTACAGTAACTCCCAGATTTGTTTTATGACAAAGACAGTTAATGAAACACTGCGCTTTTGGAAATACTGATGACACATAATGCTATGAAATGGCAATTTATTCTCTGTTAGGCTGCAAAATACAACATTACTTGACAATTATATCTGGGTATGGGCTACAACAGGAACAGTGCATGTTTTCAACTAAGAGCTTGGCGTCTTCTGGTCCTCTTATCGGTAAAAAGTCTTCCACTGTCCACTTGAACCCAGAATCCTGAAAAAGTCAATACCAGCATCCTCGTGTGAAAGCTTGACTCTTACTTGATTTTTCTTTTTAAGATTTTTAAACAGTGCAATAAGATTTTTTTTTTTTGCAATAATGCAATAGTGTAGTTTTCACTTGTCCTACAACAAATATGAAATACATTTATGCTACAGCGCGTACAATGTTACTCTTAGCATGTATAGCATGATATTAAAGACTGCCGCAGCTGACCACAACAACAACACCAAGCTGACTAGCCGTTTGCATTTCACCTCGGTTCACCTAGCTTATATTAGTATCGTAGGACAAGTAGCAGCTGTGTTTTTAGCAGAATCCACTTCACACATCGGCAATGCACGCTTTAAGAACGGCATACTAGAACATGCATTCCCAAAAATGAAGGACACCGATTTTTCAGTTTTCTTTGTCATTTGACCTCTACCTGACAGTGTTCAAACAGAAACAAAGAGCCCTGCCCCAGGAGAATTCTAGAATCAAAGAACCTTTCTAATCCACTCCATTCCTGGTTGCTCTAATCATCTTATTATGACAGACCATTTTCTGCCTCTTTGAATCCTTATCTCTCCGTACATTTCCTTTCTCTCTAATTAAGCAGTGATAAGTCGTCTTTCCCACATTTTTAAGGCCAAGTTTGTCATCACCTGTCTGCAGCTGCTAACAGCTCTTGTTACTCTTGTTCAATTCTTTTTTTTTTTCCCTGGGCTTCCTTCCAGCCCACTCTGCATTTTCGTGCAAATTACAATCATCCTCTCTTAGATAGCCGCATTATAATTACCACTGCATGCTGGATGGTTTTCCTCCTCAACACATTTGGCACACCTGAAATCTCACCGTGGTCGAAATTTATAGCAATAAACATCATATAACTATTTTCTGTTTTTTTTTTCTCTAAAACCCAGATTCCACACCCTTCAGTGGAATTCAATGGCATTTTTGTTGCTGGAAGTGGGATCTTACTCCTGAAAGGACGTGTTGATGGTGAACAACAAAGCACACAATGTTTATAAATGGGGTTATTATTATTTTATTGTTGCAAATTGGTTGATGCCCTCATTTACATTGCTGACTCTAAATGGCCCGTGTCCTGTGATGGACTGACATCCCATGCAGGGTGTCTCCTGCCTCAAGCTCTGGCCTTCCTTGCTCTCTGGGAATCTCTACTGGATAAGTTCTTATGAAAGATGGATGGACCAACGGCTCTTTAAGTTACCGCCATGCGTTTTGATATTCGTATTAATCCATCGTGAGAAGCACAGGCAATCCGGAGGGAACGAAACAAAGTGAGATCCTGGTCCGTCTCAGAGATAACTGCATTTTGAGTTAATTTTTGAATATAACCGTTCACTTTCTTTATGTTTGTTTAGCGTTTGATGGATGTAATCAGGACGCACATCATGTCAATGCGAAATGGTTTCATTCAATTGAGCTGCCAATATTCAGCGACCAGAAAACGCCATGTATTTATGCACAATGCAGGTGTGGATATCACAACTTAATTCTGTGTCTTACATTAATATACGTACACACATAATATAATACACGCGCACACACACATACACACACAGACGCACACACATATATACACACGCACATATAAAATTACATTGTGTATATACTGTATATTTAAATCTATATATGTATATATATGATGTACAGCCGTGGAAGAAATTAAGCACACAGCGTATGTACATGAATATATGTATATTATAAACTGCAGCCTGGCTCTTCCCTGTTTCTCATTGATGAAGGGCTTCTTCCTTACTTTATGGGACTTCAGTCCTGCTTCTATGAGCCTGATACAAATTGTCCTAGCAGTGCACTTCACACCTGCACTTCACGTTTCCCATTCCTTTTGAAGGTCACTTGATGTCATCCTACAATTCATGAGAAACTGTCAGATAAGTTAATCTCTGGCATTAGAAAGTGACTTCTGCTCTTTGTTCTGGTTAAGAGCCGAGCGGCAGAGTTCTGAACTAGCTGTAGTCGCTCAGTGATTTTCTTTGGGAGCCCAGTAAATAGTGCATCACAGAAACCGAGTGTGAATGAGAAAAAAGCACGAATCAGTTTTTCTGCATCTCTATGACACTTTAGGTATGTTTCTAAGGTGCAAAATGATGTTTTGATCACCTTGCTGTTGTGGGATTCGAGGTGTTTTGAAGACTTACTGACATCTTGTCATCTCTTTTTCCTAGACAAGGATAGAATCATATAATTTTGTTCTGTATATATTCTATTGTTTTTTTTTATTTGTGCTTTTTGTAATACACAATCAGTGGCTACATTATTAGCTACAGATAGCTAATATTGGGTAGGACCCGCTTTTTGCCTCCAAGACTGCTTTGAGGATGAATGTGCTGTGTGCTCAGAGAAGCCTTTCCACCCAACACTGTTTTACCGAGTTATTATTTTTCCACTTCTGGTCTTCCTGTTAGCTTTAATAATAATTGATACTTTATTAATCCCCATAGGGAAATTGTCTCTACGCCTCCCTCAACTTGCTCTTTGCAGAGTAAGTTGTCTGCAAAGGGCTGCCACCTGTAGTAGTGCCCAAGGAGCTGGGGATTTAGGGTCTTGCTCTTGCCCGCAGACGTGCTGAGGCTGGGTTTGAACCGGCGACCTTGTGATTACAAGCACACAGGCTTAGCCCACTGAGCCGCACGCTGCCCCAATGAGTCTGTCCATTCTTCTCAGACCTCAGGTTTTGCCCTCAGAACTGCCGCTGACTGGACATTTTTTTTTGTTTCTTGTACCATTCTCCGTAAGCTGAGGACTGTATTGTGTGGGGGAATCTCAGGAATGTAGCTCCATCTAAGATTCCGGAACTGACACGGTTGGAAAGCACCAGCAGTCGCATTACATTGAAAATCGATTAGAAAACTGGCCTTATCCATGCTAGTGTTCCGCCTAACAATAAGTGAACCTCTTGACCCTATCTTCATGCTGTATGTATTTATTTGCAGCCACATAAATCGCTTTTCGGAGGAGCAGACTGTTTGCATTAACAAGTAGGCAGTGCCGCTCAGCCCATTAGATGTCATAGGTGGGTGCCTAGGATGTCATTTTCTGGGGGGGGGACTTGCGTCCTCTGCAGTGGCAGCACAGGACAGGCACACGATGGTGCGGGAGGGCTTGGCATGGGCTCTGCCAGGCACTGCCAGCAGGTGTGATTAATAAACTGGCCTCTGAATAGGTGATGTTGCCTAGACCAGGGGTGGGCAATCTTATCCAGAAAGGGCCACAGGGTTAGCGGCTTTTAGCTGCAACTCTAATAAGTTACTAATAAGACTGGCTGAACAGTCCTCACACCTGGGTTTGGACAGCTGACCTAAAGGTTATCCCAAAAACCTGCACACACACACCGGCTCTTTGTGGATAACATTAGCCACCTCTGCCCTAGACATAATAATAATGATGATGATGATGATGATGATGATGATGGTGATGGTGGTGATGATGATGTTGATGGTGATGAGGATGATGATGGTGATGAGGATGATGATGATGATGATGATAATATCAATAATATCTTATAATGTCATATTATGTACATGGTGAATCACACAATGAAAATACTTGTTACACATATTCATCCAAGATTACTTCTGAAGAATGTGAAATTTGAAGTTGGGTGCCATTTGTTGATGTCGCCCCATTCTAAATGCGAGCACCAATAGTGTGTGTTATTTAAACCTTGATATGAACCAGCACTGTAATTTGAATCCTAGCTGCTGTTTTGTGTTGAGTGTGCACAGTTCACATGCCCTTCCTGTGTCAAAGGAAATGAAATGCGTGAATTAAAGTTTCATACCTTCTAGAAAAGAGGGGAGATTCTGGCATGGATTCCAACAAGTGTGTCAAACAATTCATGAAATGTTAGATGATGGAACAATAGTTCATCTCTCATTTTTAAGGTTACTTTTTTTGCAAGGAAGAAAAAAGAATAGGATTTGTAAAGTACTCAGGGTGAATCCCATTGCGAATGCTGCACTTCCATCAATCAACCGGTACTCTCACTTATACCTATTATACAAGCGATGGATTTGGGAAACTTACGAACAGTGTGAGACTGTGTGCCCGAAATGCTCCCAGATATGGCTAAATTAAACATTTATTTAATCTGATTTTCTGTAAGGCTGGGAGCAGGTACATCCTTACACTGCCTTTGGCCATGACATATCTCCATGGAACATTCTTCCAAGTTTCCGTTCAATTTCCCATTTTTTTCATCCCATTTTGCATATCTTACTGCAACCATACTGAATTCTATCTTGAACTTTCTACTTGCTGTGAAGGCCTCTGAACTATAATCGCGTTGCACTCGTCCACTCGCATTCTCTGAGTAATTGGCATTTTTTTTTTGCATGTAATTTGCAAGTGTTGCCTGGTTAACCTCACTCAGCGCGGTTTGAATTAGGTTGATCTTTCACTTGTAGCATCTACAGGAGAGCGGGCAGACAGGAATCAATCACCATATGCCATAAGATGAGGGTGTATTTTAAATGTCATAAAGATCAGCCTCTTTGCTCTTTTTGTGAATGTGTGCATCTGAATTACAGATAAAACAATGTTATCTAATGGCTCCAGTGCAGGCCAGAAACCCATCCTTATAATGTGGTTTGTCGTACTCAACTGAATGATTTGCAGACAGGATTCTGACAGCACTCTGAAAATAATAATTACTAAGTCGAAACGGAGACAGGCTTTAATGCCGATCGTATGAGAAATAGCGGCCGTGTTGGCATTAGCTACGTAGCAGCGTTGCGTAACTCATGTTATTTATGCAGAAGAACCATCTGCTTCACTGCCAACACTCCTTTTGACCTTCAATCCTTTCATTTTCTTTGTCAATCATAAGGGCCCATTTGCATATATTTACACAAAATAACATATTGCACTACAGGAAAAAAAAAAGATTTGCAGCTTAAAGGACAACGTAATTTCATGCATAATTTCATAGATAGCACCTGATTTTCTAGGCACACTTACATAGCTGTCAAAACCAAAATATTCCCGCCAGATGAAGAAACGGATATAAAAATCAGTTACCAATCAGTTTTGTCCTTTTGAACATATAGCACTACAACAAAAATATGTGGATTCGAAAATCATACAAAGCTCTTAATGTTTTGTGTTGATAGGTGAACATTTTGCTATCTCATTATAATTTTGTGGCATGGATTAATTGTGGGGTAATTATATATAAGTAGAGTGGCAAAATGCTCGGAAAAGCAAAACACATATCAAACAGCAAAAGCTAACAGTCAGTGGGAAAGAGATGACGGTTAAAATGAGAAATTCCATCCATCCATCTTCCACATGCCTGTTCTAGGCATATCCCGGAGTACATCCATCAAAAGGCACATACACATACTACAAATCATATGCTACAATTTAGAGACACCAGTTGCATGTTTTTGGACTGTGAGAAGAAACCCACATAACACAGGAAGAACATGCAGACTCCACATATCACAAGGAGAACATGCAAACTCCACATATCACAGGGAGAACATGCAAACTCCACATAACACGGGAAGAACATGCAGACTCCACATAACACGGGAAGAACATGTAGACTCCACATAACACGGGAAGAACATGCAGATTCCACATAACACGGGAAGAACATGCAGACTCCACATAACACAGGAAGAACATGCAAACTCCATATAACACGGGAAGAACATGTAGACTCCACATAACACGGGAAGAATATGCAGACTCCACATATCACAGGGAGAACATGCAAACTCCACATATCACAAGGAGAACATGCAAACTCCACATAACACGGGAAGAACATGCAGACTCCACATAACACGGGAAGAACATGCAAACTTCACATAACACGGGAAGAACATGTAGACTCCACATAACACGGGAAGAACATGCAAATTCCATGTAACATGGGGAGAACATGCAAACTCCAGGTACACACACACAGCAGAGGTAGGACCGAAACCCACAACCCTGCAGGTGTGAGCCACCGTGGTGCCCTTAACCTAAGAAATTATACGTAAAACCCATTAATCCAAAGAAACCAATTTATTCCCCCTTGCTATAGTACCACAATCATTCACCCACTAAAGGGAAGCCAACATGAGCAATATTGTCATAGCAATGTAGAATTTCCGAAATTAATGCAGTTAACAGTATTGTGGTTCCTGGAACTTGTCTAATATGCTAATCGGTTTTGAATTAAAATGCAAAACAAAATGACAAGATGAAACTTTGTGCAATATAGTTCTATATAGTATTATGATTGTATTACTCTTTTTTTGCCCAATCACTTCATTCAGTTGATATTATTATTTATTACTGGCAAATTCATATGAATATAAATTTGATTAGCCAAAGAATTTGGAGGGAAGAAGCCAATGGAATTTTGGCAACTTAGTGTTTTTAGTTCCGTGATGGTTACTCTTCAAATACATTACATGAACAAATTAAAAATCACCAAATCTGATCCACTGTAAAATGAACATGGCGCACAGCGGTAACTATTTTGGTCTCCTGTTTTCCTACCGCCTACTAAATGTTTAATTTACATAGATCCAGTCCAGAACAACTGTGCCCACAGGAAAGAATATGGATTAGCCAATGAAATTACAGTATGGTAATCATAATGAGTATCATATTTGCAAAAACTGTTAAAAGTGACTGCAAAGCATTGCATAAATACATTGTTTTTCAAAATTGTCTTTTGCTTCTTAATTGTGGTGTAAGTAACACTTGGAGGACATTTAGGTCAAATGAATCTGCCCCCCCTAACAGAAAAATTGGCCCCAGTCTGCCCCCCAGTTGAAATGGTCTAGAACCACCACTGTTCATGAATGGAATTATAGAACTTCAGTAGTACATCCAGATTTCATGACATTTGTTAGATAGACAACATTTAGGTAAATCCCTGGATGGCGATGTTGCAACTCATGTTACCAAATATTGACCAGACTTTTAAACTTGATTGAACTGTTACTAATCTTATGATGAGCCGGGGCATGAAGCATTTTTATGGATTAATTCTAGGAATTGTTTTCTTTTCTCTGTTAGCTGAAAATTACACGAGTTGCTAACAGCTGTCAACATCGATCGATAGCATTGAAGCATTTTGCTGAAGGTGGGACCGAAAAATAACTGTGCAAATTACCCTAAGCAGGGTTACAGCCCGGCTGAGATGCCAGTGTATCACAGGACACACACATAATGGGCAATTTAGAGATACCAATTAACCTAACTGCATGCCTTTGGACTGCCGGAGGAAGCTGGAGTACCCAGAGGAAGCTCACGCATGGAACCAGGGCGAGATTCAAACCCCAAAGCCTGCAGGCATGAGACAGCAGTCACTACCCCCTACTGCTTAAATTGACTTTAATAGATAGCATTAGTACAGTAGTTCACCATAGTGTATACCAAAATCACAGCTGTTTCAATTTGTCTCACTTGTCACGAGTCTATGTGTTTCGAAAGGCGCTTTTTCTGACTTCTTTCTTTTTATTCATGGATGTAGTTAATTGGCAGGGGTAGCGAATTAAGCGGTACGGCGTAGAATTTGTGCTTTCTTGTTGTTTACCAAGTAACATCTAATGCATATTCATGCATCACTGACCCCACTGTCACACACCAGAAAATCTGTCATGCATACGCATCTAATGCAAACGGAGCGATATAAGATGAAAAAGATGGGTTTTAAACATTTTGATAAGTGACGGTAGCACTTTCCTTAGGCGGGACAAGTAACCTAGTAACTTGGTTACTAGTCAAGTACAAATCATGAACAGATACAGTAACTGCATGAAATATATGAACCGTTATGATTGATTAATAATTAATAAATGTGGGATCAGTTTGTAACTAACATTTAGTTTCTGGTTAATTAATACATCAAGTAAGAGTGTACTACTACATTATTTTTATCCCCTCAAGAAAAGTGTTAAATTGTCTAAGCAGTTCTGAAAAAAGTAGACATTTTTACAGCAAAACACATAAGTAAGGGTTGTCTAAATGTTTTCCCTGTCCACCTTGGCTCTCCAGAAAGATTTTAAAATGATTTTGATGGTATTTTGGGGAGTTTGTGAGCTCACATAACCTATTTTCATACGGACATTGTATTTTGAACCATGACGAGTCTATTAGTAAGTCTTTTATTTATCTGAGAAGAGCTCCTTGAAGCCACGCTTAGAGATGCATCTGGATTCATGGGGTTGGTTTCCATGACATCACGCATCTCTGTCCTGTGGAGTAACTAGTTACATGGAATGCCTTCTTTAGACACATTTCCTGACAAAGCAGGTCAGCAAAGCTCTTGTCTTCAGCTTCAATACATTTTATTCAAAACATTTTGTTAGAAAAGTAATCAAACAGTAATCAAATGTAATAAGTTACATTACTTTAAAGTAATCAAAATAGTTAGATTACTTATTTCTTATTATGAGCTTTTAGCACATAGCGACTTAGCGGTACCCTTCCTCTACAAAATAAATAAGCAACGGATAGATATTTGTTTCTGCCCCTGAAATTCCAGGCAAAACAACGGAGTCGCAAGTGTTTTCGCTGCCAGCTGACAGCTGGAGCCTATTAGCTGATAGGACCTGTCAAGACTGATCAAGCCCTTTAATGTACAATATGTTTCGTCATACTGAACACTGGCCTTCATTTTGGTGCAGACCTATTGCAAACGTTTACAAGGATTTTCATGCTTAAAACAATGTTTGCAAAAATAGAGCACAAATAAAAAGTAATAAAAGCAGGAAGTAGATATTGAACAACGTAGACGTTAACTTTAATTTTATATTGACTTTAGTGTGTGCGTTCCCGTTTAATAACCATTAGCATTACAGTGTATAACTCAAATCTAATTTTAAGACCTAATGTGTGCTGTCACTGCAATTAAAATATTATAGCAATGATTTACTGCAAGAATGATACAATTAGAATACTTAGTCATGAATTTAAATGCTTTGGCTTTTCATTAAGATATGAAAAAATACACTTGACACCTTAAAAGTATTTATAACTTGAATGCAACATGTTATTTGGCAAAGACTCCTTCTGGGTTGCAGCGTGGCTCCCTGGGGCTCACTGGGGCTCCCTGGGGAGCACTGGGGCTCCCTGGGGCTCACTGGGGCTCACGGGGGCTCCCTGGGGCGCACTGGGGCTCACTGGGTCGCACTGGGTAGCTCATCTGAGTCCCTTGCAGCTCCCACTTTTGGGATTTGAACCCTGCTCCTTTCTTTGTCTGCAGCTCCACTCATGTTCCACTCATTTCATGTCCAGTTATACAGTTACGCTAACTAGTCTCTCTAAATTAGGGCTTTTGATGACTGATTTATGTCATACAAAAATTTCATATACCAGTAAAATGGTCAGGGTGTTGGGGCTGGAGGTGCCAGTGGATCGATTAGCTGTTTCGTAAGTTTAAGTTTAGTCGTTTCTGACTTTTTTGGTTCTCTAATGCGAACAGAATGCGCGACCGTGAGGCGTTATGAAAAGTGAAAATCTATCCATCCTCTCTACCCACTTGTCCTATTCAGGGTCACAGGGGGGTCCAGAGCCTATCAGAACAAGGCAGGGAACATCCCAGGATGGGGTCCCAACCCATCACAGGGCACACACACACACACCAACAAGCTATGTGTTAACACCATGTTTTTGGACTTTGGGAGGAAACCAGAGCACCAGGAAGAAATACTGTGCCAAACTGGGAGAACATGTAAGCGTCACATACATGGAGCCAATTCAGAAACTCAAACCCTGCTCCACCCCACTATGCCACCCCAAAGCTGAACATATTTACTTTTTTTTCGGAACTAACGGCATGCGGCACTGGTCCATGGACGAGATACTGGGATCTCCTATTCTAAATTGCCCATAGTGTGTGGTTCTGTTGCTCTGCATTGAAAGGAGCCAGCTGAGGTGGTTTGGGTATCCATCTAGAATAGCCCCTGGACGGCTCCCTGGGGAGATGCTTCGGGCATGTCCAGCCGGGAGGAGGCCCCGGGGCAGACTCAGGACACGCTGGAGAGATTATATCTTTTGGCTGCACTGGGAACACCTTGTTATCCCCCCCCCCGGGAGAAGCTGGAGGAGGTGGCTGGGGAGAGGGAGGTCTGGGCATCCCTGCTCAGACTGCTGCTCCTGTGACTCGAATCAGCATAAGGGGCAGGGATGGATGGATGGTGTGGATGTGCTATGTGATAGACTGGCATCCTGTTCAGTCGAGTGAAACGTTTGTCATTTTAAAATATGCATAATGAATGAATGAATGAATGAATGAATGAATGGACTAATCACTATGTTGTGCAAACCTTTGACTAAGGCTGTGCAGTGGGCTCGTTCATAAACAGCTTACAGTGGAATAACAGTGGTTCACAAAAAGCGCATAAAGTGTAGCATTGTTATGTGAAATGGATGCATCAAGTGACAGAGGCAGATGACTGCTGAATAGTTAAGAGAGTTGCTAAGGTAAATGTTCCCCTGACTCTAATGCTGGGATAGACGAATTGATCACATTGGAATCATAGTTGTACCAAGATATAGCCACACATACAATTAAGCTGTCTTGGGTTTATTATGCAAACTTGGAGAGAAAATTCAGAAAGAATGCCAGAATATCGACGCAACGCATATTCCAAGGCAGGCAATCTGTGTATGATACTCAGGCAGATAGTATTTACGCCTCCTGATTCGATGGTGAGAGAAAGTGAGGAGAGACAGCCTGTCACTGTAATTCAAAGAGTCTGCAGGTGGCTAGTTAAAGAGGGAAGGCCGGTGCAATTTGAAACACCGCAAGACCGGTTAGACACTGAGGGTCCTGCTAATCAGACCTGACAGGCGAGCGACGAATGAGAGTGCCGAGCTTGGCGGGGGTATCTGAGACCGCTCGAAACGGTAATAAAATCAGCCATCATCCAGCTCCTTATCCCCACCCAACCGCCCGCACCTGTACGGAGAAAACGCTGGAAACAAATCACAGTCTGGCCATCACAACAGCTGTGACAGGTACATCAATACAGAGCCAAACAGCACTCACTGGATAATGAAATTCAGCCACATAAACTTGTAGAAATTATCGATCAGTTTTCAGTTTTATCCTCCCGATTTTTGAACATATCACTCAGGTATAAATAGTGAAGTGCACACGGTATGTCCGCCGCGAGCAAGGCTGAATCCCAGCCATAAACGCAACATTCAAAACGTTATTTTTCGCCTCGGTAATTCAATTGAAATTATTGACGGCAGTGCCGGTAGAGAATCTGTGATAACATTTCGCCAATTTTTATTCTGCGGCACCTTTATTTTCTTCTGTGTTCCAGCTAAGTGGGCTGCTTTGGGAGAGTATCAGTGACGGGCTGTGAGCATAATCTGAACCAATATATGTAACCCTTTATATAGTAAAATATAAGTATAGTTCTAGGCCTAGATGAGTGTATTTCATTATAACTCTCAATTTTTCAATTTATTCTTTGTAATTATATAAACCTATTTTCATATTATTATTATTATTCCAATGTCTAAGAAACTCGTTAATTATTGGGCAGGCCAAACACCTGCACTGTTATTTGTCAGTTTTGCCTTCAGCAAAATGCTGTAATGCTGTTTTCTGTGGCTATTGTAAAGCTCATGATTTCAGTGGTTCATTGGAGACAAGGAGGCTGTTGCACAAAGCAGAATTTCCAGATTAGCTGAGTAACTTAAGCCAAACAGCAAAGCCGTCCAGTAGGAGGAGAGGTAATCTCATTGGACAATCCTTACCTGGCTAATGAAGAAATCCTGCTTTGTGGAATACCCCCATGGTGCGTAGAAGGTCAAAGGAAATGTTCTGTTGTTCTAAGGACTATTGATGCTTGTGGACAGGGAGTACGGATTATGCTTCAGAGACAGGTAATGACAGAAATGGGATCCCGAAAATCCAGGGACTTTCCTACTGAAGTCATGTGCCACTTTGCAATACCGTGTTTTTATTCACTGCCTGAAATTCCTTATAAGAATTTGTAACAATAAATGTGCTATTGTCAAGATCCATTCACCCATCAGCTGCTGAATGTGGTGTGGAAATTGTCAGGAGCAGATACTGTTTGGAATAATAAAGTGAAATCACATCCCTATGGAGCTGATTCCCCATGAAATCACTTCAATATGGAATTATCAGCTTACGATGGTTGTAGCAGGAACATACAGGCATGTTTCTACATCAGCATATCACTCAGATCCATCCCTGTGCATAGAACGTGCGGCAAATGCTCACTGTCAGATTTACATTCCTGCACTGTATTGTGTGCAGCTGTCTATATGAATAAACCACTTCTATCAAGGCCAGTGCGCAAAGTCACATAACCTGATAAAAGCACCCTCGCAGGCTGTCCTGTTCTCTTCTGATGAGTCATCGTTCACCATGATTTCCACATCCGGATGGGTTTGTGTTTGGAGAAAATCAAAGCATCCCTTTGACTCTCCATCTCGGTTAGTATGGACGTCGGTCTCCTGGGAGTCATTATGAGAGATGATTGCTCTGTTTGGCTGCGTAATGGCCCCGGGACGTGTGGTCATTTGAGAGACCAGATGCACCCTGTGGTGCAAACACTGTTCCCTCATTCCAAGATGACAACGATCCCCCCTACAGGGTGAGTCCAATTCTTATGGGGTCCTGGGAATTAATATTTGGTTAAGTGTTTCATTTATGTGTGTGTGTCTGTGTGTACCTTTTTATTATATTTTTTATATCAGATACAACTGATCAATAAAAACTATTGAATAAAAAACTATATCAGTATTAGGAACTCAGGATTCATCATTTCTGACATCTTCAGATTGGTAAAATCTGATTTATTAATATATAATGCTTACTCAGTTGCACTACAGTATTAGAGACACAAAAATGTACTTTTCCTGTACCATATTTGCATTACATAGCATCATATTCTTTTGCATCATATTGCGTGGAATTGCATTGTGTCGAATCACATTGCATTGCGACAGGGGTGAATGATATCATATCGCATTAGTAGTTGCTACATGTGTATCTTTAATGTATCGGATTGTTGACAGTGCATTGTGATGTGTATCACATCGGCCTCAGTGATGGAGATGCACATCCCTAAAGAGCATGTATAACATCCCTTTGGGTGTTCCTGCTTGTTTCTGTATAGATGTGTGCCCCTCCTGTGACCACACCTCCATGCACATCCATCCTTTATGTCTGTACATCTATTCCTTTATATATATTTATTGTTATTTATTGCTTTTATCCAGTGACATATAATTGAGGGAGAAGGGTCAGCCAATCCCTGGGGCAAGCAACATTCACCTATTTTTCAGAGAGTTAAGGACCTTGCTCAAGGGCCCGACAGTGAAATCACTCTGCCGACTGCAGGATTCAAACTAGCAACCTTCTGTTCACAGGCACACAGTTGTAACCCAGAACCACATACCACCCACTCCATTTATATACATTCCTGAAGGTGTGTGCATCCCGTTACAGTAAGTCATCCCCTTTATATTTTCGCCTGCACCGCTAGGTTCACCCCATGATATGCGCTCTCTCCTCTCTGTCTGCAGTGTCATGTGCGTAGCGCTGTGTCCCTCGATGTGCATTTGCGTGCCAGGCGCCCACACGTTTCTCCCTGTATCTCCGTGCCCGTGTTTGCACATTCCGGGAGGTGCCAGACGACGCAGTCCCCGGGGCGTCAGTGACTGGGTGCGTCACTCTGAGCCGTACGCTGGTTTTGCTTCGTATTCTGCCGGCGCTGAGCGACCTCGTAGCACCCTCGTCACAGAGTCATTTTTCTGTTTAATTACTTCAATTATCAAATGAGGAATCCTCACTCACACTCTAGGTTTTAATACCTCACCTTTATGAAGGAGCCATGACATTATTATCAAGTCTGGGAGTTTTGTTTGTTCCACTTATTTGGAGTCTAAAAGTGACTGTCTTCTATTCCATCCATCCATCCATCCACCCATCCATCCATCCATCCATCTTACAAGCACTTTTTTGGTACAGCAGTGTTTCCCATTCAAGTCCTCGGGGACCCACAGACAGTCCATGTTTTTACTCTCTCCCAACTCCCGGTAGGGAGCAAAAATGTAGACTGTCTGGCAGGGAGCAAAAATGTGGACCATCTGTGGGTTCCTGAGGACCGGATTAAGAAACACTGCAATTCACAGGGGAGGACTGGAGACTACTGAAGTTGCACAAAGTGAGAGAATACCCTGGATTGGGTGCCAGTTCCTGTATTTGCTAATAATTAGCTTACTGTTTGTTCTATTCATTTTTTATTTCATATATTAATACAGCTGGATATTTTGTGTGAAATTCAGGTCTGTAGCTACTTTGTTAGTGGGGATTACAGGGCCCAAGTAAACTCCAGATTCCTAGACATACTCCCTGACTCTCCATTGCCTAAGTTAGGTGAAAGGTAAAAAAAAAAAGAGGATGCTCAAGTAAAGGTTCATATACTACAAGCAGAGGAGGATGGGTCAGGTCCAGAAAGTAAAAATACAAACCAAGATATTGCTTCAACCAATCAGCTGAGCATAGCAGTCACAGAGCACTCAACTGTTTGGTTGAAACAAAATCATGGTCTGGATTTTTACTTTCTGGACCTGAACTATCCACCTCTGACTACAAGGCAAATGGGATGAGAACATCTTGTGTACAACAAACCACATGAGTGTCAGCAAACACATTATTTACTGCATAATTTTGATCTCCTTAGGTGATCTTCGCATTTGTCGTATTTGAGATGGCCGCGCCCGCAGATGTCTGTTTGTGGGTATTTATTTCACAGCTGTTGCTTGCAGGTCTTTCAGGACTCAAAGCTGATACCTCCAGGGGGATTCCCATGGGAGCAGGGGCGGGGGGGCGCCTTGGTTCCACCTGGCCGCCCACACCGAGCTGCGCATCTCTGGGCCTTTTATATGTGGCGCCATCACAATGCCGGCCAGGGCTGGACACAGCTTCCTGGCTGCTTTGTTGTTTAGTTCAGTCTAGCACAAATTCACAGGTGGATGCCCACATTTTCAGCCCAGACCTGCCAATTTAACAGGCTCCTGGAAGAGCAAACCAGCCCAGAACGTCTCCTCTCTCACCTGCCTGCCTATTTACATTAGCATGTTCAGCAGATAGCTTCAGCATCTAATACGTATAACTGACGCTGCGTCCAGAACCTATAAGCCAGGATTACACTGTTATTTTATGGCATTTTATTGAATATTACTGTTGAGCATAGCTTTAGCCTAAGATTACTAAGAATCAATCAGGAATGTTGCTGGGGCTGTTTTAGATTAGGATGACTAGGGAGGTGTTCCACAAAGCAGGATTTCCCAGTTAGCCAGGTTAACTTAAGCTAGAAGTCACGATCGTCCAATAGAAATGTTCCTTACGTAAATTCTTATTGGACAATCATGACTTCTGGAATAAGTTAACCAAGCTGAGAAATCTTGCTTTGTGAAACACTCCCCTGATACTCTGTGTCAGATTGCTTGAAAGGCTCCTGTTTGGCTAAATAGTTCAGTTCTGCTTGTGCCTTGACTGGTTTGTTTCCTTGATTGAAAGACTCATCCAGCTGTTTCACATTAACATTAGTGACACATGTATGATTATAGGAGATCAGCACGCAGAAAGGAATCTGTGCATAAGTGAAATCTAGGTACTTTAATTTAAAATGGTAGTATACAAATCCTGTCCTAGCTCAGAGTTTTCACCCTGACATGAATTACCTGGTCTTAGGGTGACTTAACCCCCCAAATGACAGTACACTAATTAGTTTAAATAGTGTGCTCTCGTTCATTTTCATTACAACCAGACTCCCTAGTGTGTCATGTGACTCTTTCCTCTCCAGTCCTCCCCATAACCCCAGTATTCCACATCCCGTTCCTGTGTCACATGACCATGTTTCCCCTTCTGACTTATACAGAAGTTTTGTTGTATTAATATTGCTTCGCCAATCAGCGTCACATGCCGTGAGAACTATCGAAATGAATGCAGATTCGTGAGATTGTTTTCAGGGTAATTGAAGGCTGTTAGAAATACCCTGACTATTTGTGTAGCAGTAATTACACATTTAAGTCCCCCACTGATGTTCATTTATGTAACGGTGCAGTGCTTGACATCTGTTGAAAGCAAATGATCTCTTTCCCTTTCCTTCTGCTGTTGAATTCTCTCGTTTTTTTTTTCTGGGCACAAGGTGGTCTGGGGCTCAGGTGTTGGTTGCACTTTGAGGCCAGAAAACAGCAGAGACTGGGGGAGGGGGGTATTTTTTTTTTTTTGCGACACTCCAATGAATACTGAACTCCCCGCCACAGGCTGATGGATTTTTTCCGCCAAGTCCAGCTTTGATTCATTTCCTCTGTGAGTCTTTTGAGTCAAACTTCAGCATTTGACTTTGAAGTTGTCAGCAATGAATTTCAAGATTACCATGACGTGCTAATACCTATTAATACTTAATGTCTGTTAGCCTTGACGATCACATCCAGTTTCATTGAAATTGCTAGCAAAAAGTCAGGAGAGAAGTTGTCATTGTCCTTATGTACCTGACACAGTCTTTGTCAGTCATATAAATGGCTATTTAAAAAGCCATAACCTGCAACGGCCTTTATGCACTCATTGCGTCTCTCCTCCACCCTCTTGTACCTATGGGTATGTCTAAAATAGTATGCTTCCACAGTATGCACTGAATTTCGTTACAAGTCTAATCTTAGACTGTTAATGTAGTATGTACTGTATGAGTGCACGAGGACAGTATGAATACATTCAGACACACCGCGGTCACAATATTGCATATTACCCGCATTGTACTTTCACCAATGACATAGACTGACCACCACAAAAGTTAACAAACTGCTATCAGTGAAAAAAAATATGTATTCAAGTCAAAGTATGTAACAGTATTGTTTTCCTCCTAAATTTGCGCAGAGACGGCACTTCCTTCGCTACCTTGACAAAAATTTCTTCAAAAATGTTCTTCATCTACGGTTGAATCTCCAGTGGCATTGTGGGATAGCGTAGCGTCCATCAGTTGCACACTTTGGAATTTCACAGAATGTAGAATGTCATCCACCTACTATCTCACCCATACTAATGATTCACACTGCTCACTTTGCATAGTTTACTTCACCTACTACATGTCAAACAGTTATGCAATTTCGAATGTATACCATGTATGTTTATCATAGGAAGGCCTTGTCAGTCCTCCTCGATGATTGGTTCAGAACCCACATGGTGAGTTGTATGAACCCTGCATGCATGACACAATCTGGTTGTAAGTTTTACCTATGGAATCATGCAGTTAATTTCTAATTATTTTATTTATTTTACTTTAAAAAATCATACAGTACATGTATTATTATGTAATGCAAGATGATGAAAAAATTAAACACAATAAATATAGCAGTGTTTCCCAACCCAGTCCTCAGGGAACCCCTGACAGTCCACGTTTTTGCTTCCTCTCAGCTCCCAGGGGCCTGTACCAGGGATTCGGTGTTCCTGATTGGCTGGGAGCTGGGAGGGTGCAAAAACGTGGACTGTCCGTGGGATATACATATATGTACACACACATACAGAAACATAGCCACACACATATATGTATATGTATGTATATATGTATGTATTAAAGTTTGATGAGATTTTGAAAAAACGAATAGATCAATATCAATAAATATAGCTGTGTCTTGTCCTGAAAATCATTCTGTACATAACGATATGTTCAACGGAAAACACTGGCGGTACTAACTGAATCACGAGCTTCAGTTTCAGAGAATAGGACTATTTTTAATCATCCTGGAACGTCCTTGCTTCGGAAAGTCACAAGGTTATCCGCGCAGTCTGAAAATATTGACCCAGCTAATAAAATTTGAATTGATGCATAAAAGCTCTATTTCCCAAACGAGACGGCAGGAAATAGATTAAGCGTTTAAAGGTAACACAAAATGCCACCGCTGACTTTTTAAGCCACGTGTCTTTTAGTTCAGAAATGTACGACACGGTACGCGCCGCCGCTTAATGAGCAGGACTGCAGGGCGTAATACATGCATACCATGCTGACCTGCGGCTTGCATTTTTAATGCCGGTGAGTAAATAATTTAGCATCCCCAAGGGCATGAATAGCCTCTCGTTGCCTTTGCTGCTGTCGCTCTTATTACAGAACGAAACGAGCGCTATTGAGTTGCCAAGAGAGACAGACATCCGTGTGAACGAATAGAATATGACAAAGCAAAGGCATGCAGAGAGGTCCTTGTCTATTCTCCACAAATGCCTTTTACGCCTGAATAAAACTAGCAGCCTCTGCTTCAACCTTGAGAGTGTTCTTTCGCGTCTTGACACAGGCATGGTCTGTTTGTTCTCAAGTCCCCCATCAGTCACTTTTCTTTTTTTTTGTTTAAATAGATGACTCTTTTCACTCCTACTTAAAAGAGTTTGCTTTAAAGCAGGGACAAGCTAAGACGTTCTGAAGGTGATCATTTTGGTTCTCTCCATAGCTGCACATCAGCATTACGGGAAGGCCAAAGCAAATCCAACTATCCAATCCGATGGCCAACTAGTTAGCTACAGTGCTTGTGGTTTCCCCTGTCAAGAGTGATGTGTTCCTGTGGCTTACACAGTAGTTTTTCTGCACACAGAATGACATCTTAGGCGCTAACTGGCTAGCTGATAGACATTCCATACGTAGAATGGACATAAACATAATTTTCTGCTTTTGATTTGTGTTTTTGCCTGTGACTAAATGTCCAAACAGTCGCATATGTCTCTCTTAGAGTCATAAAAAGGTATATCAACAGGAAAGAATTACAGGGATGTGGTCAAAGTTGAGTTTGATAATTGCTCTTGACCCTAATGGACGCTGTTGCTATGGTGAGCATTAGCAGGAACATCAAAGCAAAAATATCTGCAAGTTGAAGACGGGCTTCCTCAAATGGAACAATTAGATTTCCATTAGGGTGTTTTGATAAACAATTAAGAGCTCAGGCATGGAAAACTGATGATTTTAATGCCATTTACTTGCCACGATCAGGGCAGCAGCTCTGGCTTCACTTTCCCAAAGCATAACAATTGCCTTTGATCATTGCAAAAAAGAAAAATGTGGACCCCCCCCTCCAATTTACCCACTCTTTTTCCTCTAAAGAAAAGCTATATGCCAGCCAGCATAAACAATGTACTTAACTGTAAGAATTCTGACTGCGGTAATCACAAAATCCTGTCATTCTCTTTAAACCTTCCTCATGGGTCTTGGTGTTTACAAGGTTAACAAACCATTTAAAATATTGTCAAATGTGAGAAACTGGAATGTCGACAACTGTTGAAAACTATAACAGGCGGTATTTACCGCTAATAGTACTGCGAAGCTTGTATGTTTTCTCAGAATTGTCTTTCAAGGTCCAATAATATGCAGCTAGGTGATGCGGCCTCTAATTTATCCGTGGTGTCTGTAAAGTGTCCCGACCGTCATCCTGTCCTGTGCATTCCTCAGTGTATTTCCCAGGCTCACCGCAAGTCTTAGTAGGTTGGGACACTGTGCCTGTGATTGAAAAGGTTGCTGGTTTAAATCCCAGGTTCCACCATTGGCCCCTTGAGCGAGGCTCATTGTTGCATGGATTGCCTACAATCTACATCGGCTGTACAATATCAATGAGAGTACATGCTATATAATGATGGCTGTGCATTCTAGATGTGCAGTATTATGTAATAAGTATGCAAGCTGTATATTGATTGACAAGTGTTATGGACACAGCTTAAAACCTTTGTGGTACATGTTGGCGGTAAGGGACCTTTGCTTTGGACACTCTGCATGTCGTACCATAACTATTTCTATCTCACATCCAAACTTTTAAAAGATTTTCACATTAGTCACTTCTTTTATGCTTCAAGGCTTCTATGGTAATGAACATCCTTCTTTGTGAGGTCAAGATCATTCTCTATTGTGTGAACCCCCCTCCAAATCTATGTGTTATTGTAACACAGTAAATTAGCTTCCGCTGTCAGGAGTTAGCTAAGCTGAGCTTTTTTCCCTTAATTAACAAAACATGTATTATTTTGTTGTATGGCATTACATCTTGGCAGAATTTTTGTGATATTACTGGCTGCATTACATTCTAATGATATTCCATAATGTACGTAAATTGCTTACTGTAGACACCAAAAAATAGTATATTTTTCATATTAGACTGGTGATTATATTCAGAGGATGGCGATAAAAAAAATAGTTTGATGGAAAAAATAGCATATCTCCAATTAATTTACATAGTGGAAAAAAGTGTCACTAGGAAGGGATTCAAACCGGCAACCTTCCAGACACAGACAGATTCCGTACCTGCAGTCAGTCACCGCCCCTAGCGGCACCCCGGGCAGTGTGGGGGACAGAAAGATACCTGCTGGATAGAACTGGCAGTACTTACTTGCACAGTATGGGCTCTGGAACTAGTCTGGGTTTGTAAAGCTGATCCAAAGGTTATCCCAAAAACCTGCATCCACACTGGCCCTTTACCAACAAGATTGCCCACCCCCTGCCCTATAGGATGACTTCCGGCGGGTATAGGGATGCCCACGATTCCTGGGACCAGGGCTGAGCAGCTGCAGTTTTTCCCAGTAGACAAGAGGGTTGCCTCCATGTTTCTGTAAGTTCGGAGTATCCAAAGTGGGTGAGGTGCTCAAAAGTGGTCCACCTACGCACTTGGCAGTCTTACTGGAGATACCTTGAGGGAAGTGATTAGGAAGAGTGACCTCCAGAATCTAAACTCGAGTGATGAACTGTTATTGAGCATGACATAACCAGGGCCGGCTCTAGCTAGAAGCGGAATCGGCAGCTGCCTAGGGAGCCCCAATTATCTGCATTCAAGAGGAAGCGAAATGATCAGCAATTTTCTTGGTAGGGGGGCCTCCCAAGTAAAGCGTTGCCTAGGGCCCCAGAAAAGGGAGAGCAGGTAGTGGGAATAGCAATATTTTAAACACTAGAATGGTCATAAGGATACCCTAGGGCAGAGTTTCCCAACCCAGTCCTCGGGGAACCCCCAGACAGTCCACGTTTTTGCTTCCTCTCAGCTCCCAGCACACCTGTACCAGGTATTCAGTGTTCCTGATTGACTGGGAGCTGGGAGGGAGCGACTGGGTTGGGAAACACTGCCCTAGGGCACTCTAGGTCAAAGGTCAATGATCAGCTTCACAGTTGTGTCATTTGCGTTGAGGCTGTATGTTTTGACCCTGTGGAGAAAGAGAGGGTATCCGCTATCAACCGATCACCTCTTAGCGGCGAGTTGCATTCAGCACACGGGGAAGAGGCCAGATGGAGGAGGATGACCTAGACGAGCGGTCAGCATTTTCTGGGAACATCTGGCTGAAGCTTCTTTGTGAGATGAATTCAGCTTACACCTCCAGAAAAACTTCACACGCATGCCAAGTGAGGATGGGGACATCGAGTCTGAAAAGACCGTGTTCAAGGCCGCTCCGGTTGAGGTGGCTGCAAGGAGCTTTGGCCAGTATGTAGTCATGCCTATCATGGTGGTAATTCAGGGGCCTGCTGGTGGACACCTGCGGTGAGGGAAGCTGTGAAGCTGAAGAAAGAGGCATTTAGGGCAAATCTTGCACAGGGGTCTCCTGAGGTCACTGAGAAGTGGTGACAGGCCAGAAAGGTTGCAGCGAAGACAGTCAGAGAGGTGGAGAGACTCCAGCATGTGAGGAGTTGGGAGAGGCCCTGCAGAAAGACACTTGTAGGATTTTTACTCACAGAAAAATGTTCTGAGGGCAAAACAAAAAATGATTGGTTCAGAGATAACCCAATCGGATTGAAGAGGAGGTGGGTCCAAGCAACTGAAGGGGGCAGGACCAAAACATGTGATTGGTTTATCCCACCTCCTCTATAATTTGATCTCTCTGAACCAATCATTTTCTGCCCTCAGAACATTTTTGTGTAAGTAAAACTCTCACGAGCGAGAAAGACAGGCCAAAATACAGAGATCAAGTGGCCACTGCTCAACACTTCAGAAGGCGGAAGTGAGACCTTGCAAAGGCTGTGTTCAGCCGAAGGTAGGAAAGTGTGGACCAACTCGGGGGATATTGTCGAGCAGTAGAAAGTTCACTTTGAGGAGCTCCTTAATTCTGCGGATATGCCCTCTCACCAGGAGGCTGTGCTGGAAGCTTCTAGTAGATCAAAATTGATCTCTGCAAAGGGAGTTGCTTTGGTAGTCCGAGGCCTCTATGGCGGAAAGGCTGTAGGGGTAGATGAAATCTGTCCAGAGATGTTGAAAGCACCGGATGTTGCTGGAGATGATGTGGTTGACATGCCTCTTCAATGTTGCATAGGAGCATGTAAAATACCCTTGAACTGGCAAATATGGATGGTGGGCCTATTTTTAAAAAGGGGGATCAGAAAGTGTACTTCATCTATAAAGGATCATGATTCTGATCCTAGGGTTGAGAAGGACCAATGCAGACTCCAGACTGTGGAACAGTGGACCATGAGGATAATGACAAGGACGATCATTATGGTCAAGGGATGAGGCCCTATACAGCCCAGGTTATTATGGACTGTGTTATGATATTTGGTAAATATTTTTCTACTTTGAGTACATTATTCAATAAATTACATGAGATATTCAACACCTTATTATAAAATAGGCTTTGTGTTATTGATTTTGCCCAACTGTAGGCCAATGTAAGTGTTCTAAGCATGTTTAAGGTAGGCTGGGCTAGGCTATGATGCTCGTTAGGTTAGGTGTACTGTATTAAAATGCATTCTCACCTTATAATAGGTTTATTGGAGTGTAACCCCATCGTAACCCAGGCAGCATCTCTATTTTCGTTTTTATTATAGGAAGTGGTCATTTGCACCCAAATCCAGTTATAAGAAAATAACAAACCGATGCCCACCACACACAGACGAAACCCTACTCTGTCCTCAAACAAACTGCACCCCATCTTCTGCAGTCGACCCTATAAACCTTAACAATGCAATTAGCCAAAACAGGACCAGCTGGGGGTCATTATCACAGTTACCTGTGGGCACAGACCGGTGATCAATTGCTATGGTAACACAAGAGATCAGTAAAACACAGCCCTGTGTTATTACACTACCTTCTGCTGCAACTGAGTGACAGCTGTAGGATGCAGTGCAGGGGTGGGACATCGCAGGCCCTGTCAGTGGAGGGGGGTGCAACTGTCCGCCTGTTACTCTTTTCCCCCTCGTTGTTAGCTGAGTGACATTAATGTAAACATAGTAGTGGTTGACATACTGCATACCTAAGTATTATGCCAAATTTGTATTAGGTGATAAAAAATATATTTGTCTGTTCTTCCATTATCAATTCCTACAAAAATATAAAGAAAAGCGAATACATTTGTGTTGGAATTATAATTATTTAGAAGCTAATGCTTGTTGATTAGAACGTTTTGTAAACTGACATTTAAACATACATATTTCTAAAGTGCATTTCATATTCTGACCTTGTGCATGTTTTTAGTTTTAATGCAAATAAAATTTTTAGCTTTACTTGACTTTAATCTGACGATCAGTTTGACTCATAGATAATTCCGTGCTAATTAAGAGGTTAGTGAGAAATAAAACTGGCTTTGCAGTTTCCCACCCTGACACTAGATGGTCAGTATCTGACTGCACAAACCTGTATGTTATTTATTTGCAGCTATTTTAGAATAGAGTAATGTGAATATTTTTAAAGCTGTCAGCATTGTTTTTACCCTTAGCTTACCTTTTTGGTGTTATCTTTTGTTACCTAGATGAACATAAGTCGCAAATTCTTAGAGGATAATGTCGTGCATTGTTGTCATGGCAGCAGGGCAGAGGTACAGAAAGCCAAACTTTACCACTCAGGTCCCAAACACAGTACACAGTCACAGACAGTATGACATGCCCTGATCTGCACACATCCTCGTGCCCAGAATTTCCCCCTATCAGTCCTGACCTCTGCAGCTGACAATCCTTGGAGGACTGATTGAGTGCTGATGAGATTTGGGCCTTTGACTGTAGCTGCGTCCGAATTCAGGGACTGCATCCTTGGAAGGACGTAGTCTATGAAAGCATAGCCTTTGCAGGTGCGTTCTTCGAAGGGCGAACGGAAAGTGTTGTCAGATGGGAAGGTCTGGCTATCACCAGCTGTTCTCACCCTTACCCTTGAATCTTGACGCGCTCCTCCAATTGGCTAGCTGGGACACACCCACTTTACCTCTGTGCAAAGAATCTTGGGATATATTGGGGTGGATCCTTCAGGACTCGGCAAAAAGGGCATGCATTTGAAGGAGTCTTCCAAATGGGACGGCCTTGTGATGCAGTCGGTCTTCGAATGCAGCTTAGGAAGGGTGCAGTCCCTGAATTCGGACACAGCTTGTGAAGTACATAGACGACATGGTTAAGAAAGACTCGAGCACCCAGTTGCGATGGGTATCACTATTAGCAGACACTTAGAATGGAAAACACCAAAACTGAAATGTCAAGATATTAAAGAGACAGAACTTTAATACAGTGAGTGCAGGTGTGGGTGATTAATCACTGAAATCATCTGGAGGTGGACATGGCATTGAGGAACAGTAATGTCTATTGCAGATAACTAGCAAACTGTATTCTTAACTGGATGTGACAATCGGGAATCACCGATTCATCTCATACTTTCATCTAATTACCGCAGCTCAATTAAGAGAGTGTAACAATAAAACACAGACAGCTCAAGAAGCATATGAAGAAGTTCTTTCCATGTAGAGAGGAATAATCATTTATCATGAATAATCGAATAATCATGAATAAAATTTAAAAACTGCACAGAAGTTTGATTTTCACTGCCTAGTCACTTTTCTAACTAATTAATGCTTATTAATCTCGGTATTAAATTGACTGGTCTAAGAATAGTTGTGGGACATTCGTCTGATTTCAGGGAAACAGGTGTTGCCATGAAATATGCAAATTTTTGATGATCAGATAACATTTGGTGTTGATGTAGCCAGTACAAACCTCCAATGTATACATGACAGTTCCCCTTGAAATTAATTAAAAATCATAAATAGGGCAACTCCAAGAAATAAGCAGAAAGATTATTAAGAGCCAATGAAATGGTCAACAAGGCAAAACGTGGGATAGAAAGCCTGTGTTTACTTAGTAGGATTTTGTCGACAGGAGGGTTTATATAGCTAGTTTATATAGCTTCAAATAAAGAAGAATATACTTTTCAGTCTAAACCTTGAATATTTATATAATAACCATTTATTCATTAACTATATATAATTATTTCTATCAAGAGTATGTTTCTCATGGCTAACGCTGGCGTGTTGCTTGGAGTCAACGAATGTCAGACACCAGGGGGTGCCAGAGTCTCTGAAAGTCTTTGCCCTTTAGCAATGGAGATCCACTAATTAACTCTGTATAAAAAATAATATTATAAGGTAATCACTGTAATCAGTTATCGTCTTTGCAAAAGTATTATTGATATCTATTTTTGTTCTGTATTATATTAGATAAAATGCAAATGAAAGACTGGAATTGCTACAATAAAATATTACAATGTTGTCTTCGCCATTATTTTCAATAGTCCATTAAACCCGATTTATATCATCGCATTTGAAAAAAATATATAGAATAGTGTGGAAAAACTGATTAAAGGTTAAAATAAAGGTGTGTTATATTCGCTCATACAAAATATAATTTAATAAGGTGAAAACTGTACGTAAAGAAATATTTCGGATTAATAGATAGAAGTAGGTAGTATGGTGGGTTAAATACCCGAAGGTTGTTAGTTCAAGTCCCGGGAAATTAGCATTTTTGTAGCCTAAAGCAAGGTGGCTAAACAGCATTAAAGTCCTTCTAGATTAAAATATAATATAATCACGCCACAGCGGTGGGTTGACATGTCGGGGGGGGCACTGCGTAAATGATCCCGTGCCGACAGGGAGGACGCAGTGTAGGGCATCTCGGTGTGTCGATAACGGGGTCACGCTGACCCCCCTTCCCTCCTCGTGCGTAGCGGAAGGCGCACGCGCGCGCGCGCGCGGAAAAGAAAGGCGAGGGAGGGGTGGGGGGTGCTTAGCGCGTGTCCGCCTCCGCGAGACTGCGCGCGGTGCGGAGAGCGAGGCACCGGCGGGCAGCTGAAGCGGAGGAGCCGCCAGTCGGAGCTCGCGGGGACGAGAGGCCGGTCAGCTACATGCGTACGGCGCTGATATGGCTCACAAGGTGACTGTTATCTCTATTAAAATCAACACACGCCCTTCCCCGGGCCCGTGTGAGACAGAGGTACCTGTTAAAAACAATCGTTAGTCGTGCAGTGTACGCCGAGCAGCGTTAGTCCGTGACATGGCTTTTTTTGTGCCTTTCTGTGTTGCAGATGCTGAATGCAGCCTTGTTATCTGTCTGTGCGGTCGTCGCCAGTCAATTGCTCGGAGTAGCATGCAGGTCGGACGGAGGCAATTTCCTGGATGATAAATGGCTCACTGGACGCTGGGATAAATTTCGAGACGTACGTGGCATTTTAAATAATACTTCTCGTTTTTTCTTATTATAATAATTCTTATTTATCATAGGTATGCATCCGTAATTTAACGCGGCGCTTGTGCATGGTGATTTCTTACTGACACGTACCTTTAGGTAGCCCAAAGTATCTAAATTTAAAGAATAATGAGACTATATCTTCCTCAAACGTTCCTGTTTCACTAGCTGTAATTCCACGACGTACTTTCTCAAGAAATACAATTCAGTCATGCAATGTAAGTGCATATTAATACGGTAAGTCTAGCCGTTTTATTTATTAATAAAAAAAAGACTCTCATAGCAATTAGCAAATCCATTCAGTTATATAATTAGTTTGGCTCCGACGACGGTCATGTTGGTTAAGAAATTTGGAAAGTCACCGGTGTGAAATTTTTATCGGATGCGCAGCCAAGTAAATAGAAGTATTTTAAATTGATTACTATGATGTTGGTGTTTGATAGACTCATTCTTGACTACGGTTTGTCCTTTTAACTTGTTAGACAGTTACAGGTTGTGGTCTAAGTAAAGGAATGCTTTGCACTATGTTCAGAAAGTAAGCCATTCTGGCTCTAATACAATGCAAGGTTGTCATGTTTCCTGTGCACACTTGTTCACTGTGCTTCACTATTGGGTAGATGACAGATCAACTGCAAGATTAAAGGCACCTATGTGCGTCTAACTTATGCACTTTAAGAAGAGTCAAGGCCATGGTGCTCTGTGATTAAGTGTCTAGTTAGTGACATATAATCAGGCCTTCACATTAACAGATGCTTGATTCCTCAGTAGTATCGGCATTTTCACTAAGGTCCTCCTGACTTATGGATTTCAAAGACCATATATAGCACATATGTTAGTACTCTTTAGTTAATTGGAACAATTATTAAACACAGTTAAAAGGTTAAGCCATTTTGCAATAAATGGCTCCTTTGAAACATGTCTGTCACAGGATCACCGTCTGTGTTTTGGCAGATGACATTCCGCGAGTATGATAGTAACAATGAAACAGTTGGGGTATACCGCAGCAACATCAAAATATTTACCACAACTTTTTCACAGCTTCTGGTAATTAACTGCAAATTAACAGCAAACAGAAATAGCCATGAAGATGGTCGTGAGTGATTGTGTGGTCCCTGCATCGGCGTTGTCCCTTGGCGTGGGCCCTCCTTTTCGTTTTTATATGCAATTATTTGGTATCCAAAAACATTCAGAAAAGTCTAATAAAAAAATGCCCCATGCCACCTGGGATAGACCCCCCCCCCTCCAAACTAGGATAAGAGGTTAGAAAATGGATGGATGGTGATATGGAGAATATTCGTATTTACACATATGCAGTTTAATCCTATGCAGCTTTATTAAGAAGTGATAAGGCTAGCTTTTTACCTTGTCTTCATTTCAGATGAAAAGAGATGCTAACAGAATTCATCCTCAAGCAAAAAAAGAGTGAAATAGAACAAAAATGCAATTAAAAGGGCTTTACTTTATTAAACATAATGGCCTAGGCTTGCTTTCTTATTTTCAGTTGCAGGTGCTTAACGTAACATAACCCTGCTTGATCTGTAATGTTTTTATTAGGTAATTCAACTGGTGCGTTTGTTCTACGCATTTTGTTTCTGATCTTGTTTTTCAGTCAGCTGAAATACTGTATACCAGAAAGGTCACGGTGCTGACTGCCTGTTTTGTTAGAGAAAAGCACATTGTGTCACGGAATGCAGAATGTCACTTGCTAGAGAGGCGTGTGCTAATATCATATATTACTTGGGGAAATTAACCACATTAGCGAGCCACAGCTGTTTTACAGTGATTCCGCTATGCCCGGACTGCCGTCACTATTGTTGCTTTTTTTTGTTCTGGACCTGCATGCAGGGATTTTGATTTATGCTACAGTTATGTAGCTAAAGTTTTTCAAAGAACCTTCGGTGTCTGCAGTCTGTACAATTTAATGTCCGCCATCAAGGCAAATTAGATCAGTTGGTATGCTAAGTTCATTCTTATCTGGTTAACCCTTTTCTTACCTCTTTTCAAAGCTGAGGCTTGATTAGAAGTTAGTGAGTTTTAATAGCCCCGGAGTGACAATCGCCAACTCGCTGTCGGAATTTCATCACATTCTGGCTATTATATTGTCAGGAAATCTTACAAAGAGAGCCTGGAGCTACTTGTATTTTCATTTGAATGCTTGGATTTATTGTACTATTCATAAGAAACAGCAAAAAAAAAAAAAACCAAAACAAATATATCAGAAATCTGATTGGGTAATAAATCTTCTGAATATGTAAATCCTTCACCCAGCACATTCATAATTGGTGTTTTAAGATAGCGTGAGCCTACGGCTAGTCATTTGTTTCGATGGCACTGTTGACAATCTTCGAACTAATCTGTTTTGCAAAATAATAATATTTAGAGAATGGGTAAAGCAGTGTAGCATTCAAAGACTTTTAGTTGTTTTTCATGATAAAAAAAAATACAATATTTAGAGCTGACATTTGATAGAGCAGGGGTACAAGGACCCTTCTTCCGACTACCTCAATATCATCTATACCAGGCAGGGGTACAAGGTTCCTTCTTCCGCCTACCTCAATACCGTCTATACCAGGCAGGGGTACAAGGATCCTCCTTCTGGCTACCTCAGTACCGTCTATACCAGGCAGCGATACAAGGATCCTTCTTCCGGCTACCTCAATACTGTCTATACCAGGCCGGGGTACAAAGATTCTTCCGGCTACCTCAGTACCGTCTATACCAGGCAGGGGTACACCCTGAACGAGATGCTAGTCCATCAAAAGGTTGCATAGTCACGCCTCGTTTAAATGTTTTATATCTAGTTATTCTTTGTCACAACTGTAACTGATTTCTTGGGTATGACTAGTTGGTAGTTATAGGTCTACATAAAAAGGGCTTTTGTTCCTTTTACTTCATAGTTCCACAGGATAATTGCTGTTTCTGCTAGGAATGGCCTAACCGAATGTACTTGATTGCTTTAAAATGTCATTCCCTTCGCATGGCATGTGTATTTGATAATAACCGTCTGCTACTTAAAGTAGTTTCCTTCAACTTTTTTCAAGTTTGCTAATGGTGCCCAAGGATTTTTTTTTCTTGGGCGAAACGTACGCAGCTGTGCTTCTGTTTGGAAAAAGAACTGCCTCCAGACTTAAGAAACACAAATAAGCTGAAAGTTTTATATTTCCTTTTCTTTTTATTTTTTTAAGAAAGTGAAACTTAATTCAGAACACACCAATTTATAATGTCATGAATGCAAGAATATTGCTTTTAAAGAACTGGTTCAACTGGTGTCATTTCAAGTTTCCTAAAATAACAATGCCTTCTGAATTCACCCCTCGCAACCTTACGGGGGGGGGGGGGGGGGGATACAAAAAAAACCATTAATTATGTTGGGTTGGGTGTTTGTTACCTTTGTAAATTTCAGGAGACTTTAGCGCTG
>JAODKC010000053.1:484474-497555 GCA_026777985.1 Mormyrops attenuatus | reverse complement strand
CACCACAGAACACAAAACAACCCCCCCCCCCCCCCCCCCCCCCCCCCCCCGCCGGGGGGGGGGGGGGGGCGATACAAAAAAACACATTAATTATGTAGGGTTGTGTTTGAGTTACCTTTGTAAATGTCAGGAGACTGTATCGCTGTGACGTTTACCCTGGTTAGTCCAGATATTGCCAGAACAGATTTATTGTTTTCTTTATGTCCTGATTGCCGGTATCCTAAAGCATTGCCTCGAACCTCAGAATGTGGATACTGGCTGTTGAATTTATTGTCTGCCGTGAGTTTTTATTATAATGCAGCCACAGTCAACAATGAAGAACTCGTCTGTTGCCAAAATGGCTTGTATTTTTTCTTGTAGTGACATTGATGCCTGTGAATTTATCAATAATAAGAGCAATTCGCATACAGTTGATATTGTATTATGCTTAAAGACGTGTGATGTGTTCTACTTTTAAACGAAGACTCGAAATCCTTGAGGTTCTTTGCATTATATTCTTGATACAAACTGATGCACAGGATGGGTAGTCTTGTCAGATTCATCAACAGCTTGACATTGTTTTCTGGCAGAAACAGAGTTTTTTTTCCGTCCTTTTCATTTTTATCACTACAACTGCTGAATAATAGTCAAGTCTGTACGATGTGTATGATAAACTGCTGACAGATGAAAAATGTATCAGAGAAATCAGCAGCGGAAAGCCACCGAAGGATGGATTGTATGCCTTAACGCTTATCTTGAGTAATATTTAAAATGCCACTCTATTGTCAGAATATTCAACTATCATTCTCTATTCGTGGTTGTTTTTTTTGTCTGTCTAGTTGAGGGTTGCAGGAATGAAGTGGTAGTTGACAGTTTCACTGGAAGCCAGTTTGTTGCATAGCATTTATATACAAGCAGACACATACATCACACACAGTAAGGTAGACGGTAATCACCCGAACCTCTCGTGGCTGTGAGATCCAACTCCAAATTGACGTTGGATATCAACCCATGTGCTGAATAGGGGTGCAAATCGTAAACTTTGCCATGATTCGATTCGATTTTGATTTTGCCACGCGGTGATTTAGTATCTGGCAATATTTAAAGTGTTACTGCGACACAATACAATTCGATTCAGCAATACATGATCAGTATTTCCAGTTCAGTGAAACATAATCTGATTTTTAGTGGAATTGTTTTGAATTCGAAAAGAAGTAATACATGTTACATTTTACATTTTAACAATTGTATATTTTGAAAAAACTAAACGTCTCAAAGATAAAAAGAAAATGTCTGCACAGGAAGCATTCTGTCTTGTATTTGTACTTTAGCAACAATAAAATGTTTCTGGATATGTATAGCTTACTCTGAGTAAGCAGTACTAAACTAGATAAAATGTACCGCAATGTATCGGCCTCCCTTCTAAGGTGAGTCTCTAGACTGCTTTGTGTGAGTTTTTTTTTTTTTTTTTTTTTTTTTTTTAGGCCGCGTTTTGGTGTATCGTCATATTTTATGACAGTATATTAATAGATTTTCATTGAGTTGACTGAAAGGCATTGTGGCCTTAACAATTGATATCCACTAGAATCAATGAATTGTTGCACCCCTAATGCTGAACCCTGCAAATGGATAGATGGTCCGTTTCTGCAGTTAGTAGTGGTCCATTCAGAAGGGATGTTTCAGAGAGAGACGTTTAGACACCCCTCAAGTCTACACCCATCAATACCTCACGGTTCCTGTGACAGCTGTGTATAGCATCTGTCCAACTCCCTGCCACCTTTCATCAGCTGTTTTGATGTTCTGTAGGGGGTTTGTCATTAGCCCAATGGTAACCTCTAACACCCAGGGACTTCCACCCAACCGGTGACTAAGATCACTCAAGTATTCATCTGCAAAACCAGGAGCCCTAAACAAAATTTTAAAACATCTAATTACTGAGGTGTCATTCACTAATTTCATTCAGGGTCTTGTGAAATTATTAACAGCCTGTGCGTATAAAGTAGCCTACATTTTGAGCAGTTTGCTATATCAGTGCGTTACAGTAGGATTCATTAGAACCATGCAGGAATATGTCATGATCACTGGGGGCTTGTTTGTTAAATGATTTCTACCTCTGTATATAACACCAGTAATACACCCGCACATCCATCTTCTGACCATATTTTGGGGGGAGGGGCTGGAGTGTATCCCAGGCAGAATAGGACACAAGGCAGTGCCCAGATAGAGTATCAGTCTATCACAGGGCAAACCTACAGTGATACCTACTGAGCGATCATGCAGAGAGAAACATCGTTTAGAAGTGGAATGAAAGTGAAGACCCTGGATAATTCCGTGGAACAAAAGTCATTATCGTCATCGTTGTCATTTTGATGGATCTTCTGAAAATAACAGGGCAGTTTGTTTGCTGTGTTTGTGCGTATTAACAGGACGGCACAAAGTAACATTGGCGCATGGTGCCAATTAGTCCATAAGGCACAGAATAAAGATGACGGAAGCCGTCTGAGAGGGGCGGCGATGGAGGAATCGATGATCAGTTTTCACATTCTCATTGCGCATTTCAGCCATGCTCTTTATAACGTCAATTGGAAATGCAGGCCGGGCAGTTCTATATGCATGCCCCTTTTATTAAACAATTTAACAATTGTCATACCCCAAGTTTTAATTTTAATCAAGGACGACTGAAGGCAGTCAATAGGAATCAAAACTGCAAAGCTGATTTACAAATCGCAGCACTCTGCCAGCCTGCACCGTGTCCAGGGGTATTTGCCAACACTTATTTCATACTGGCATTGATATTTCACTATTTCTGAGCTTGGCTGTAATTTCTTATGCATTTGTCATTCTGCCGTATATATTTTGAAAATACTGCAGATACTGCTTACATAGAATACAAATTGTTTGATTTAAATAATAATGAAAATACAATTTTTTTTATTATACTTTTTCCCCCTGACTGCTTTTTCTGGGAGAGCCCTTTATAACAGGTTCTCTGATGGCAGCCTGCTGACGGTAAGTGAACGCGTGTCCTCGGATAACCGGCGTTAATTTCTCTGTGCGTCGCGTCATTGCAGAAGAGTGGTGGAGAAATGGGCGGTTCTGTTTTAGTACTTCTAAGCAGCCAAACAAGGATGCTGACCAATGACGCTGACTGGGGCCAGAGCGCTTTCCCTGTGTCCCATTTCACTTTCTCTGTTCTGACGTCTCGAGGAGGAAGAAAAAAAAAAAACACCAGGTAGTGTGTGGCCTACCTGAATCTGTAGGTCAGCCTGCTGTTTTGCGGCCAGCCTGTTTTCAGCACCGGTGGTGACATGTTGCCCCGTTAAGTTGCACATGCAAGTCAGATGTGGCTTCCTGGATAGTGCCCAATAAATCGGAGCACTCCTGCAGAGGGACCAGGAATAATGTCATTGGCAGGAGATGCTTTCAAAACCAATGGGAATTTGTCACAGTATAGCAGATAACCTGCCAGTCCCTCTGCGGTCTTCTCCCACCTTGTGCCTCCTTCTTGGGATGTGAGCCCCAGGCTGACCATGACCCAGTACCGGATAAGTGGTCTGTTGATAAATGGATGGATGTAGCAAAAGTACTCATGAGCTCACAGTCGGCAAATTAAGATGACACACCATTAAGAAAGAGATGGAACTGGTTCTTACGGTGACTCAGATGTCAGCATGGGGGCATGAAACCAGGAATGATTCTATTAGGCTACAACTATGCATCTTCTTGTAAAGGGCGTGGAGTGAGATTTATGGGATTCTGAGTGTTTGTATTGTATAGAACACGAAACGCTTAATATGTATTTTTCTGTTTTCGTGGGCCTTGAGTGGGAGCGACTGAGTGGACTGCGGTGGCATTTGCTGCAGATTTGGTTAAATGCGACCCGAGGCCCGAGGGCCTAACGGAATAGCATTAAAGGCTTCCTGAACAGCACTCCTACCCGCATGTCGCTGTCCCAGGCTATTAAGCATCATAAAGCAGGAATGTGATGTGGAGAAGAAGGTACGGAGCTTCGGGCATTTTTCTACATCAGGGGACCCAGTCTTCAGTCTAGAAGTTTAATATAAGTTTTGCGCAACAAAAAATAAATGAAATAAAAACTAAGTACTCTTTACAAAACATAATTGTTTTAGGTAAATATTGAGCTCTGATACACCTACATTATCATCTCGCTTTATCATACCGCCATCACAGTGCAGAATTATATTTCACCACTGACAGTACCTCATTACCTAATGTAGCATACACAACTGAGCTCGCCTTAGTAAGAGATGATGTATTTTATCATTTTCTCTGTTCTGCCACAGTTTTTTTTTTCTGTCCCCCTTATAGCAGGCTGAATATCCCAGAGGGATTCAGCTAGAACAAATGCATAGGTTTATTACAACAGGATGAAACCAATCAGCATTTTCCGTAATTACGTTATCGTAATGGCCGATGCTTGGCAGCGCAGGTCCTGATAAGCTTCAGTTGGCTTCTTGCTTATATTTATTACAGCACTGAAGACCATTCCACATTGCAGATTTGGATTATTCCAGGATGGAAATTCAGGTGGATTTTTGCATCTCTTGTTACAAAACCTTAGAACGGACGTGTTTCGTGGGAAGGGCCAGTGGAATTTGCATGCAGTCTATTAGCAAATCAAAGTTTGAGGTTAGTTTGGCCCTCGGAGACAATTGTTTCTTTTTTTATCTCTTTCATTTGCTTCAACCACTGAAAGAACAAAGGTGACAAATATGCTGTAAAGCAGGTTTTTATCATCCTGGATGTTATAATTTGTAACATATATCAAAAATGTACATATTTGAACATTTACTGCTTTGTACAAAAATCGTTGGATTCCTGAGTTAGATTTAAAATGAGATCTAATTAAAAGTCAGTATACATTTTTATGTTCAGTTTAAAGCCGATATTATTATTATTATCATCATTATTATTATTACTACTACTACTTATGATAGTAGTAATAGTACCACAAATGATATACGTGTATAACTGTACTTATTATATTCAGGAAAATCAGGAAATCAAAACTGCAGATGACAATTCAAATTTGAGATCAAGCTTGTGTGGCATTTTGTGAAATGCTGACCCAAAGGCACAAAGTATTCTCACTTATTTAAAACGCTATGTAGGCAAGATACAAGGAAGCAGATAATGGGATAAAAACACAGATATATTGAGTTTCTCATGAAGTAGCACCTTAACACCAATATCTCGATAGACAAGGTAAATGGCCACTGAGCTGGCCATGTGTTAGACGCTTCTAGCTGCTGAGGTTGTCCTTAGATTATACTTGGGCATACAGCACAGTAATTCCTAAAGTAATAAAAATAGGTAAGCGTGCCCAAAAATAACAGCCATTTTTCAACCTGGAGCTATCCAGGATAGCACTGAGCAGCGATACAAAAGTCATCCCGCATACAGCAGCGCTGTTTTCGGTAATTGGCTGGGCACTATGGAGGAATGACGTCGATATCAGCGACGTTTCGCCGTCAGGAGTATCCATGGTGATTTCTGCCTGAGAAGAAGGAATCGCCTTCTCCCTTCGCCCAAAGTAATGGCTGAAAGAGCACAGTGCACAGCCTATAGTGGCTCAGCAGTTAATCTCACCACCTCCAAGTCTGGGCCATCAAAATCTGCATGTTCTCCCCATGCTGTGTTTGCTTCCTCCAGGTACTCCGAATTCCTTCCACAGCCCAAAGGCATGCAGTAAGGTTAATCGGTGTCTCTAAATTTGCCCATAAAATGTGAGTGTACATGTATGTGCTTTGAAATGAACTGACATCTCATTCAAGGTGACCCCTGCTTTGCACCTTGTGTTGCCTAGAATGTTCTTCAACCTCCCACTAGATAAACTTTTCTGAGATGGGTGAATAGGAGTCATGTTGTAGCTCTAAATGGCTTATGCAGCTTAGTTTCGCTGTGTGTTTGTTTTCCCAGCTATATATCTAGATACTTTTTACTGAGGCGATTCAGGTGAATAACCTTGCTTTTAAGTATAATAGCGCAACCTCTTCTTTTTGGCACAGGACCACCTGCTGTCCCATTATATAAAGCAGCAGCGCATAAACTGCGACGGAAGCCCTGCATGAGGCCCAAGTGTGCAGCACTTTAAAAAAAAAAAAAAGAAACGGGCAGAGATCGCCATGTGTAACTAGGAACGCACAGCCTAATTGGAGTAACTTGCAGTGACAGTTATGCCAAGTTTGGCCCCGGTCAGAATGGTTTATTTTTGGATGGTCTTACCGTACTGCAGAACACTTCCAGACCGTTATTGATCTCGGTGTGCCATCCTAGATACACGTGAATGTCAAAAGAGCACATTGTCCCAAAGCAGACTGTTAGCATACTTGTTTGGCTCTGCAATAAAATCCCCTATACCAAGGCTATAACATCATTACAAAGAATACAGTAATACTGCTGAATCTCTTGTAATTTTTACCCCATGTGACCTATATTTAGACTCCCACTATATAAGTGAAGTCGTTATTATTTGCAGGAATGCAGGATTATAAAGTAGTTGGACTGTCGGAATGATTTATAAGAGCCAAACGCTGGTCTTGTATGAAAATTGTGTCTTCCACTGAGAGAAGACTGATCTTCACATTACACGTGAATCGGGGGTCATAAAACTGACATTGATAACTGCATGCCATCACGGCTCACACTAAATCATAATGAGCTGACTGAAGCAGTCATGATGTGCGATAAGAGAAGGTTTATATCGGATATAGCCATCTGTATTCAGGCACAGATGTCCCCGATTCAGTTTAGTCAGACCTGGACAGCTATTTTTTTATTGTCGTGAGAGGGAACAGTAAATATGATTGATCAAACCCTCCTCATTGGTTGGCAGCCCTGTGACTTACTGCTGATTGGCAGTTTAGCTCTTGCAGTACAGCCTGTTAATTAGATGTAACTGAGAGCATGACTCAGACAACATCCAGCATCAGACTTCAGGAGGAAACTGTATAATATATAATGTATAATAAGACATTTTAAAGTCAGAGGTACCTACGGCATGTATGGGTTGATAACCGGAATAGATGACTGAGAAATGCCATTGACTGAAGCTACATAGGAGACAGAGACAAAGGAATTTGCTGCCCCTTAAAAAGCTAATGATTTCTGTGTGCTGCTTTGATTGGTTGTTGCTTGCTACCGTTATGACTCATTATTAGCTTTTAGCTGGCTAGCCGATTTGGGCCCATATCTGGCACCTGCTCAGGCGCGTCTTGTGCTTCCTGTAATTCTTTAAACAGGCCTCGAGTGATGCGGGCTAATGGGACAGATGCTCCGCAACAGACACGGAAGCAAATCCGCCCGTGTTTTTGGGGAATTTAAAAAGGGACGGGGACGTGGTGTCGGGGGTCATCGTCGGCCTCCAGATGCACATCTAATAAGCTTGATTCATCTTAAAAAAAAAAAAAAAAAAAAAAAACACGGCCCTTTGATGCATGAGAACCCGGGGCGAAACGAGGCCTGAATCAGGAGCAGACAGGAGAACGGCCCTCGCAGAGCAGTCACAATGAGGTCACTGGCGAAATCCGAAGGGTATACGCGTCGCTGTCAAGGGGGCAATGAAAATAATGGAGCCCCCTGGTACGGTATGTGTCTGTCTGATTCATGCCTTCAATTACAGCCAGATGAGGCAGTAATAGATTTTTTATTCCGTACTTACTGTGCAGTGTGACACCTGCAATATTGACACGCCATTCTTGACATATGGGTGAGTACTATCTCACACAGTCATTCTAGTACGGTAATTTATACTTGCATTTCCTTTGCAGAAGAATTGCACGCTGTCTAGATCAGATCTAGCTCACTCCAGTTTGCATGATTTGCTGTGATATAATCATATCGATCATTATCAGAAATTCCGATTGTTTCATTTAAACGGCATTCGATCGGACACTCATCCAGCAGTCGATCTTCCATGAGTGCTTTTTCAGTACAGGGTTATGGTGTCAACTGGGTATGTTTTTCAATAATCATTTGACCTCCATTTAAATATTCATGGCGTACTTAATTCAGGAAGGCGCGCAAGTGCCTGCTTAAAAAAAGTGTTTTCCCCAGCACCGAGTTAAATAAAATTAAGAAAGCAGACTGGGTTTATTCTTAAGTCAATGGAATGATACGTATGAAAATATTCTTCTCACCTTAATGTCTGCAAATGGAACTATAGAGACCTTTTACAGAATCTTTCAGCCACTAAAAATATGACCTTATTATAGGTACATTGCAGTGAACTCTGTATTATTATAGAAGATAACAGTAATAGTAATAATAACCGCTTAAAGGTGAATTCCACCATAAATCTGCAGCCTAATTTATTTGTCTTGTCTTTTTATTTTTTTTCCTCCTGGCAAGAAGACCATCCAAAGTAGGTGGTCTTTTCTTTCAGTTCTCAGGTAGCTCTTTCATTAATGCAGGATTTTATATTTTTGTATGAAGATCTGGCTTAGAATAGTTAACAAATTGACTGAAAGAAGATCTCACTGATTGATTAATCGATTGATAGAGGGGGGAAAAATGACACCGAAATGGACACCCGGAAACCTTGACGAGTTTGTAAATTTTACACATTTCGTAAATGTCACCTTGTGATGTCAGAGGGTAAAAGAATCAGTTCTCAGAGGGGCATGTAATACAATTTAATTTGGAAATCTAGGTCATCTGGCAGTGAACCAAATTGACTCCGTATTACTTTGGAGTGGAACTCCCCTTTAAGCCTATTTAAAGTCATTTAAAGGCAAAATGTTGAACCTGCCACACTGTTATTAGCAGTCACATAGAATTTGTTGCTGTAGTTTGATTTTTTTTGCCAATACATGTGGCAAGTTACAGAATACAGAACCTAGTTAGTGATGTACATTGTACTGTATTGTTCTTGCATTCACTATCACAATATTCATTTATTTGCCTAAAACATACGCTGTCGTCATTAAGATTTAAATCGTCCTTCCATAAACTCAAAATGTATTGCTTTGACCTTTGAAATAAGTGAGGTTTATGAGGCTAATTACTACATCTACTTATTCAGTTAATCTTTATTTACTGCGTCTTGCTTTCTTATTGGTTATCAGTACTGCTACAGATCTTGTATATGTGTGCTTTGGCGTCAGACGTTCCAAAGGTATCCTGTCTCCTGTGGAGTCCTCAGACATGCCGATGGCAATATATAGGTCATTTATTATTACCTTAGCAAACTATACCAAATTGCAGGCGGCAATTACTCTCTTTCCTATTCCACTTAGAGCCTCTTAGGTTTGAGAATAGATTTAAAGACACAAATAGCATTTTATAAGGTTGGATTTGATTGGTTCTAAAAGGCAGTTCTGTCGATGTTATTCGATGTGAGATGGACCAATGAGCCAAAGTCTGCTTTCTGTCCTGTGGATGTTTTCATAGGATCGTGTTTTGTCCCCATTTCACTTTGCAGCTTTACTTTGTGTCTTTCACTCGGCTTTTACAAAACACATGTTTTCTCATAGAGCTAAGAATAACAAAGTATTTGCCGTCTTTTCTATTTTTAAGGTCCCTTTTTTTTTTTTTTTTTGCAGCTATGGATTAATTGCTATTCTAAGAATAAGTCACGGCAGTGACGAGGGTATCTGGAAATGTTCTTCTCGCCCGCCCTGCCAGTTCTCTGCTTTAAACCAGGCCTCGTGCCGTTAGGTGAATTTTCGCCGTGAGCAGACAGGGGTGCTTAGCTGCCAAAGCCAAACCGCTATCGCTGGCGAGATGGATTTCTGCGATGTGGACACGCCGCATCCGCGCTCCCAGCCATATGGAGAACTGTAACGTGACTCTCCTCTGAGAATTTGAGGAACAAAGGCAGTGACAGGCTGCTCTGCAGGACTTCTCTCCACCAGAAGTAAAAACATATTAGCTGTCAGTATTAATTATTATAACGCCGAATGGGCAGCAGATTAGCATTTTTGACAGCCACAGTTCATGAAAAATCAAGCAGCCATAAAGTCATATTCATTCTGCCTTATACTGTAGATATATTTTAAATACTGGGCATATGGCTTCTTTGCTTGCTCTGACATGTGCTCAGTTTTTCTGCTTTTCGTAACCTCAGCTGACATACCTGCCAGTACACGACGACATTCTCACACGTGACCATCTCGGGTAAAGCACCACAGTAGTTGTTTAATTGTTTTAATATCTGATGTCCTTCTCTTTTTTTTCCGCTGCCTACCTTTTCAGGAAGTGGAGGTTTGTACCCATACTCATCCATTTACTGCCCATTTCCTTTTCTTTTTAATAATTTTTGGTTCAATGTGTGTCTGCTTGGTAATGCTGTGCAACGTTGTGATTACAGGAACCTGGAACATGGAACCCTGGCAAACCATTCGATCAAGGTGTGATTACAATTTTTTGTCAGCTTGCTAGCTTATGTAGTTATGTACTTATAAAAATATTAGCCTGTGGAGGGAGACGCATCGAAATGGATGTTGAATATATTATCTTAGCATATTTACAGTTGAGCACAAGAGGGGGAAAAAACATCTTTGGTTATTCGTTAATCCAGTTAATCCATCCTCCCCTCCCCACCCTTGTAACAAAACACAATGCACAATGACACTAGTTTCACCTTGAAGTTGCTGAAGAGCATTGATTGAGTTGCTTTGTTTAGCTATTGCAGTGCAAAGCGAGCAACTGCAAGACAAATCTGGATACAAATTACCAAACTGATACATTTAAATATGTTTTCATTTAAGAGACTAAGGTGTTGACTTAAGAAGTTACCTGATTCGTGACACATCTTCTGTCTACTGATAGAAGTGTTGGAAATGTTCTACATTTACAGAATCTACCTTAATCTGTCATAGCCTTTTACCATTGACTTGCTGGAAACATGCACACATCGTTATGACTATGAGGGAAAAACGAAATTATAGGGCAGTCACAGAAGAGGATAATCTTTTAAATCCAGTCCGGGCTTTGCAGAAAGCCCTTAAGGACAAAGGTCACTTTAACCGTGGTGATAGGCATCAGCCTTGAACACGGGCTTTGACAACCTATTTAACATCAGCGATCTGCTTAGTGTTTTGTGGGACGTAATTCCATTAGGGAGAACTTTGCTTCCAGGAACCCAAAGTGTCATTAGGCTTCAGAGTAGTCTTCTATGTCATGTAATGACATTGGAATTCAAATCAGTTTTGCGAGATGAGTTCCCGAAAAAAGGGCATTGTCATTCACTCACCACTTTATAAATCGATTAGCTTACTACTATTTTTTTTTATTGTTCAGACTGATGTTGATTTCCATAGGAAATGCATGGTGTTATTGCTTATAAGAAGCATAAAGAGCTAGCTGAGCTAGCGGTAGCTTTAGAGGAACATTGGCATTAGGGTTAATCTCAGCAGTCAAAAAGTATGTGAAGCTACCAGCTTTAATTTTTAGCTTGAGTTAGGACTCCCCAGAAAACGAGCATTACCACACACTGGAAGAATCACTCTATAGGCAAGCTACATTCAGCTCAGCTCCCACCTCTTTGTGTTCCAGCTCTGGATCCCGCCAAAGATCCCTGCCAGAAGGTGAAGTGCGGTCGGCACAAGGTGTGCGTGGCTCAGGACTACCAAACTGCAAGCTGCATAAGTCAAAGACAGATGAGGTAACGACTGCATGACCACTGTCAGCCATTGAGGTCACATGACTTTGAAATGTCGAAGCGGAGTTACTTGTTTAGAATTTGTTTCTTGTTTGCTTGTTTGATTTATTAATTTTATTTTTCATTAACTTTACCTATTTTATTATGCATTTTTTTTTTACTGACAGGCTAGCAGCTAAATGTAGTGATGCTGATTAGGACCTTCCATGTCTGGCTACGTGACGTATCTCACACGGCACTCGCTGCATTTCATTACCGCCCGATGTCGTATTGATCCGTTTATCCGCTTTATTTGCTTAACGCACACTTTCGTCTCTCGCTCTGGCGCACACGCAGAGCGCCCCCGCTCACTAACCGGTTTTGAGTTACTTCACAAACGTTCGCTGTGCAGTACGCTGCAAGGCAGGCAGGCCAGATCAATCCCAGCTTCTGACTGTTGCCATGGTATCCCACTGGGATGCATTCTGTAGCGCTCAAAAGACAGCGCGCTGGTCATGTGGTGGGTCTAAAATACAAAAGCAATGCTTCTGGGTGTCAATTGCTGCCCATAGCTGTGTTTAGATTTCTTGGCTTGCTATGACTTCTCCACAAAAGCACATGATACCTGTTTTGCATAGTAACTGCTAAAGGTTCAGGTTATAAGAGCAGATTTCTTTAATTATAATCTTTTTTTTTTCTTCCAGAACCACCTATATTTAGAAGAGGACAGTGATTGTGAAGGGATGCATTAGCCTCAGCTTACGAGTGCTTAGCCTAATTACGATTGTGTCGGCAGTCGCGAATTGAATGTGTCTTCTTGCCAGATGTATGAATGAATCAAGTTGTGTGTCTGAGGGTCTGCAGGATGACTGTGCAACACTGGGTTTTTCAATATGGGAATCTGGCAGTGGACTGAGATGTCATATAATTGGATCGGCCTAATGTTGTTTTGGATAGACAGTTGTGGAAATTACCCTTTTTTTTTTTTTTTAACTCCCCGAAGCTGTTGCGGGAACTGAACTGGCAAGAACAATGAATGGAAAGAGGGATGGCCTAATTTATTCTGACATTTTTTAAACAGAATTTCCTTTGTTAAATGATGCTGTTTGGAGCTTAAATTTAAATGTAGCTTTGAGTTTGAGATATGAAACTAAACAAACTAAAATTAGATGGTTAGGAATATAGGCTCTGTGTGGACTTAATGAACATATTGTTTGAAATAAAAGCATTGTATTATGTTCACTTTATTTTAGCCTGCTATCCAATCCAATTTGTTTTTCTCCTCCGTGTTAAACTGCAATTAATTATACACTTTGTATCAAGCTTTTTGTGATTCAGATTCACCAACTGCTGCAGTTTTTATTTCACAACATCTATTGTGAAAGTTGGTTTTTTGTTTTTTTTTTTTTTTTTTTTTTTTTTTTTTAAAATAAATGTGGGGGGTTTGTTGTGTGTAAATTGGCCTGTTGTTAAAATGAAGTTGAAACTATATGAATTTTT